>OX451386.1:23099853-23244111 GCA_949629135.1 Eremobia ochroleuca | reverse complement strand
AGTGACTCGCATTCTTGAACTGATAACTGTACTTCACAATATTGTCTAATTTTCTGATTTGTTTATAAGTTGCTATACGATAGTGAGGACATCAAATGCAAAAATGGATAAGTACAGTATTGTATTGTTGTATGACAAAACAGTACAGAATCAAATTAACGTTAAGTCTTACGACGCTATCTCATGAGTTACCTTGAGGTTGTAACTCACAAGATAGCGTCGTAAGACTTTCATAGCTCTGACAGGTTCCAAGGCAACAATTCCTTACCATGTTTAAACTCTAGAGTGTATGTAGAAGGCTGCAGATTGGGCAGAGTGAACTTGCCAGTCGCGTCGGTGTTGCCGATCGGTTTGCCGTCCATAACGACGCGCGCGCCGGACATGCCCGGCCCGCCTATTGACTTCACTACATTTCCTACCACTGTGAACCCTGTTACCTGAGGAGAGAATAGATCGTTGATCAAAAGGAAGCTTTTAATTTGTGTGCTTAGTTGCCTGTTGTAACAAATAAGTACAGGATTGTGTTGACTGAAAAATATATACAAGAATAGATTAGAGAGGTTCTTTATTTTGTACACCATTTATATTACAGATATTAAATGTAATTTTTTTACATAGGGTGACATAATGGGTCTTATTGCTAAAACCAATCTTTTAAAGACAACCTTTGGTTGGATTAAAGGGAGAAGGAGAGACAATACTGCAGGTAGTCTGTGGTCTGAGGACTTAAAAAATATAAAATTGACTGTTAAGTTTTCAATTATAGTTTTTTCTCCTGTCTATATATACTGAGCACCTAGGAGATTAAGAAAAAACGGCCAAGCGCGAGTCGGATTCGCGCACGAAGGGTTCCATACCATTATCTATAAAAAAAAAATCATGTCTGTTGTATGGGAGCCCCCTTAAATATTCGTTATTCTGTTTTTTAGTGTTTGTTCTGTCTATCACGGTTCATGAGATACAGACACACAGATGGATGGACGGAAGGACAGCGGAGCGGTAGTAATAGGGTTCCTTTTTACCCTTTAGGTATGGAACCCTAAAAATAGGCCTAACAATTTATAATATTTACTTGTCGATAACTTGAAATGATAAGAAACTCCACCTACAATAAAATTATCCGTATGATTTATTAAAACTTACCTCAAAAGCATGCTTGATGAACAGACTGTCATGTCTGACAGTGAATGGCACTGCCTCTGGTCTCACATTGTAGCTGACGGTGACCTGGCCAGGTGGTGTGGGCAATGCCATGAGTTTGTACTCTCCAGCAGGTACCAGGCCAAAGTTAAACTCTCCATTAGCATCAGTAATGGAATGGCAGATGGGAGCATCCGGCACACCTTGCAGAAGAGCTGTCTTGCATCCCTCCACTCGGAATTTGGGACTTTCCTGAAACATTTTTTTGTATTTCATTTTACCGACTCAAAAAATTGTGAATTATACAGGTTTACTGAAATTCTGGTGGTCACAATAATAAGTAGTAACCAATAGCACATTTAACAAATTACAAGCTGTTTCCTCAGACTTGCTCTACATAGTAAATGAATAGTGGAACATTTACCTCTTTGGAATACAGCAGCACATACAGTCCACCAATAGGGCTGCTGAATGAGGTGACTGATCCTGTCACATCATAACCTTTTACTGCAAGAACACCAAATGGTAAGGCAGTGTTGCCCTCCTTCACTTGAACCACGGCTTGAGCGGGGTCTAGCTTCCACCTGAAACAAATATGTTCAGTGCAATATTTTATATGTAAAAGTTATATAATTTACATATAAAATATTTGCAAGTCAATGCTACAAACAATGCAAAAAACGGGTACCCTCTATCTGGCGGAATGTTGATGCTCCAAAATTTATTTGGCATAACACACTTGGCATAATGTTCTTTAAACAAATATTTTTAAGGCATAAATATTATTTAAAATAATTATTGTTTGGCCGAGTGTTTATATGTCCGAATTTCCAATGCCATACTTTTAAGATGGCAGAATTTTATTTGGCATAAATACCTTTGGAAAAGACAAATTCTACATAATTTCGTTTAGCATAATGTTTATTTAGAGATTATTTGGTACAATTTCACTTGGCATACTATGAAGATGGTAGAATTTCATTTAGAATAATATTATTAGGCATATTGCCATTTCCATAAAATAGCATTTTTAACCTATTTGAGGTTAAAAATGTTATTTTAAAATTTATTACTAGTAGTGACGCGGAATGCTTCAAACTGATAATAATGGACTATTGAATCAATTAAATGGAGTTTATCTTTTAACATATTTTATATTTTCAAACTGGAATAACTCAGAAAGTATATCAGTTACGACATTTTTGTCATTAGTATTTGTTGTTTGTAATAATTTTCTGTATCGATTGGCATATGTTTCAAACCTGTACATCAAAACTCGACTTTTTATGTACTTGCAACTTTAGGTATGCCAGGCTTCATACAAAAATGTTCGATCTTCTTTATGCCTAAAGAAGATGATTTCGACTTGCAAAATTATGAGTATTGAATGTAAGATAAATGAGTGTTTGCCAAACAATTTTCTGCAAAATGAAGTATATGCTATTCGCTGTTATGCAAAATAATATTATGACATACAGAGTTCTACTATAAAGGGTAGACCTGTAAAAAACTGGGTCATGTCAATTACAGTACAGTACAGTACTTTAAAGGATACTTATTAGAACTTGTGACATAAAATTTTATGATTTCTGTGGAAATTACATAACAATCTTTAACTTACTTTGCATGGGAAGCCTTCACAGTATATTTCCCTGGGATGACAGGTGTGAAATGGAAGTCACCACCAACTGAGGTCACAGTATTACGCACCTCTCCCTTATCATTTACCAGCTGGATGGCTATGCCACTAGGACCTTGCTTCTGACCAGCAGTGATTACCTGTCCCGTTATGCCGAAGCCATTAAAAGCGAAGTTGATGTCCTGACCAGAAGAACACTGGTCTGTGGTACCGTCGACTGACAAGTTTACTTCAGACGGCTCAAAACTCCACCCAGCCGGAGGATGGACCTTTAACACATACTCCCCTTTCTCATAGAGAGGCACGAAATAATAGCCATTTGTAGGAGCACTCTCAGTCTTCTCTTTCAAACTGCCTTCTTTGGTATAGCTGAAACAAATCATTTATAAATTAAAGAGTTCATTGTGAACCTATAAATAAGTAACTGCTGTTGAAAGTATTAGTTCCAGGCACTTAGCCAAGATCTCAAGGTAATTGTTGCTTTGCTAAGGAATACATAGGGAAAATTAAATTAGTATAAGTTTTAGGTTAACCTACAGGCCAATTTCTATTTTAGAAAAATCCAAAGGAACATGACTTTTGACGAAACCACCACACCCTAGAATATCATTTGCACTACATTTTGTATTTAATAATAGTAAAATTACTGGTAAAAATAATCTACCGATGTAAGCAATCATCGCCATTTTTAAATAGTGATCCCATAGATAAGATATTGCTAAATGGTGATCCACAGAGTACTTTGGATTGTAGATTGTAGTGATCATAGATTATAGTAATAGATGTGATTAGAGATGGGCATATACCCGGTAAAAGCCAAACTTTTGTAAATACCCATTTAGACCTAATTTTACCTTCCTTCTAATTTTTACCTTCCCATTTTTTACCCACCCGCACATCTCTAGATGTGATGGGCATTTTATTTAGTTATGCTTTCGCTGATAACACTGACAAACTCACAGACATATAAAGAGCAGGACTAACTAAACGACAAGAAGGAGTAGAGTTTAGTGACACTTCAAATTACTCGACTAATTTCTCGATGTTTCATTGCTTGCGCAATGAGTAAAACAAGGTTTAAAAGTGCAAAACGTTTAATTCGTGTCTGTATTTCCATTTTATAATGTTTTTCTTACACCTTGTTACAGGTTAACACTGTGAATTATATCACACTTATAAAGCAACAAAAGAAAAAACGTAAAATATGTCTGTCTGTTACAGCTAACTAAGTTTTCCCGCCAACTATGATATACAACGTGTAACGTTAAATATGCGCAAAACCTCACACACCCCAACTGATTTTTAATTCAATCGACCTATTTCAGAGAGAAAATAAGTTATTAAAAAAATTGTAAAGGTTTTATGTGCTGTTTTAGTTTTACTGGCCATTCTGATCGTTTCTTGCATCTGCGACCACGCTTTACCGAGGGAGGAGTCGTCACTCGTCACCGGGCCGCTGCGCCGCGCTGACATTGGCTTACTTGACCTATTATATTAATAAATAGATACGACAACATTTTTAATGAAGATTTTTTTAAAAATGTGACCTATATTAAAAAGTGGTTCAATTAATTGTGCTCTTTATTCTGATCAAAATATTTTCAGGTTTTGCGCATTTAACGTTACACGTTGTATACATCGCAGAGTATAGATCAGGCATAATGAATATTGCGCTTGTTCACAAGAGCCGTGTTGCCCTAGCTGCCATACACAAGTCAAGCTTCGAAATAATTAACCACCCACCATATTATAGTCCAGGAGCTTCATGGCTAAAAATTTTCAAGTGATGAAAAAGTGAAGGACTCAGTTTCAGCGTATTTTGAGGAAAAAAATGCATCTTTTTTTTTCGATGGTATTCAGATGCTTATTGAACGATCTGGAAAATGTATTAGGCTAGCAGGTGAAAATATAGAAAACGTAAAATATTTGTATACATTCCTTAGCTCCTCCCATTCCAGAAACATAAACTCGTAGTTCCAGAGATTAGCAAAGTCAAACTAAACAAACAAACTCTCCAGCTTTAATAAATTACTGTATTTTGTTTCAACATTATCTGCGCCAATTTCAACTGAAATAGATTGAGATTAACCTTCAAGCAGTCGCGCGGCGTCGAATCGACCGCGATTCGATCGATTCTCGATACATTTATGATGCCAAATTGCTTACAAATCCAAAGAAAATTAGAATATTATTTTGATTTTATAATTTTGTTTATGTCCTAACATAATGATAATGTGATAAATACAAAAAATATTAAATAATTAGTGTTTTAAATCCTTGAAATATCCTATAGGTCTTTTAGGTTACGCGCGACCGCTGGCGTTACAAATGTCCGCGCGCCCGCTTGAAGGTTAAAGGAAAGTAAAGACGCCAGCACATCAAGCTACTACAATCTGTCAGATTTCTTTAATAGATTTTCAACTTTAGTACTAAAGCATAAGGTTCAAAGTTGATTGGGAAAATCTGACAGTTTCGGGTAGCTTGATGTGCTGGCGTCTGTACCTTGTTTTTAATTGAACATAAAAATTGATATGCAGCTTTAGCCGTGTGCAAGTTGTTTTATTTAATTTTTTAATATATATTCACGTGAAATAGTAAGATATAAAACAGGAGGTGTAGAGTGGTAGAGTTGTACATTTAAATAGTTACACAATATAAAACAAATAAGAAATAGACTTAAAAATACATTTACTAAGTTAATGACATTACAAGACTGTATCTTTACACTAATTAATTTATGTAGCCAACGCAGTTTTGGTCTTATTCTGAATTGGTAGGAATAATTTAAATTCTGCGGGAAGCTCATCTTCTGAATAAAGTCTATCAGAGAAGTATACCCTTCTGATTCTGCAGTTTGCATGTATTTGGACCCTGAGAGTTTCTACATAATTAGTTCCATAGGCTCTTCGAGTAAAATCAGCCAGATTGAACTGAATTTGATTCCAACCTTCATCAAGACGCATGGGCATTGTACAAATAAATGGCTTCACTCGAGTCGTAGACTGATAATTGCTGGCTCTGAATCTTCTTCGTACATTTTTATCATCCAACACCTATAATGACAAGAGTTTGAGGTTAGAATAAGTTTTATAACCAACAAGTTTTTTAGGATTCATCTTCTGAATGACAAATAAGTATAGTGTTGGCTACAAAAATAATGTTACACTCACCTGAACTTCGAATGTGAAGTACTTCTTCAGATTCTTTATTATCATAACCAGAAAGGGCAGCTTGATACCGAGCGTCTTTTTGGGATCAGCGGGACACGTAATGTACGTCGTGCTAACATTGGTACCAACTATTTCAAGCACCAGGCTTTGGATATCGTTGTCCGTGATCCTTTTTATGTGCCCATTTCGCACCTTTTTGTCCCAAATTTGCAAAGGTTTGCTGCCTATACTGTAAAGAATGGAAAGGAATCCGGACTGAAACGTGTTCTTGAACATTTCGCTCGAGCTTGCCGCTACACACAGTTTACTCTTACATTTATCAGACGATTAACAACAACGGTTTGATCAATAACTATCCCACATTCGCGGTTGCATTGCAATTTGACACTTTAACAGTAAACACAGGAATTTTGAAAATGGCCATTGATTGGTCATGCGTTTGTTATCAACACGATTACCATAGCAACGATACGGTAAAGTTCGTTCCAATCTAAGCAGTATCGAACACAATATCGTTTCTTATATATTTCGTTCCAAAACCAAATATTTAACTTTCTCGCTTATTAGTCGAAGGAAAATATTAATGAAAAATGTTTGAAACATGTTTTGAAATTGATCAAATAAATATAAACAAAAAGATATATAAATTGAATACATTACCTCATTGGAATATCACTTAAAATGGACTGTTTTTCTGAAATTGACAGCTCCGAATATTTTATCTGTGTTTGTCGCAGTGAAAAAAAACTCAAGCGGTGCATGTGCAGCCTTTCGTATTTATTTCTGTACAAAAATATATAATTTACGGCCATATATTTTACCATTTTATAGAAAATGCACCAAGATAATATTGCTGAGTGTTGATACAAGTATAATGAACGTTTTTCTTTGTGTATCTAGTTGTTGATTTCAATAAGTGATATAGCAAAAATGACGGAAATGTCGTCGAAGAGGTAAGATTACTTCGTTACATTATAATGTATGCTTCATATAGATAATTAAACTGTTTTACCTGATAAAGTTGCTACAAATTATCTATCAGGTACCGCATTGGCTGTCCCTACTACTAAAATCTTGAGCACTTTTGACCATTATTTCAACTATCCAGTATTAAATACATTATTCTTTTAAATCAGCTTCGATATTAGCAAGTCTCTCATTAATGAAATAATATTGTAAACTACCTAAACTGTCCTGGATAAATAAGTTTAGCTTTCGTAAAATTCGTGCAAAAACTATAGAAACTTGTTTACCTATTGACTTCTGTCAATTTTTTTAAAAATGAGAACTATTTTCGTGCCTTGTTATTTTTAAACCAAACTACCAAAGACAACATGTAGCACTAAAAGAGAATGATAATAACTTTCTGGATTTTAATTTTTCAATAAATGGCAGCAGCCTTGAAACAAACTATTGCAATACTCTATCTCTACCCTTGTTGTACAGTTGTGGCCCTTCCCGTAGTAAAGTTATGTCTGTACTTTTAGCTTTTCAAAATTGTGTTTAAAAGTAGTGTTCAGTTAGTTTACTGACTCTTTAAAACTTTGAAAGATAAGACTAAATCATACTTGATAGTTGATTTATTTGCACAACTGCTAATCATTGGATCCTCTCTGGTTGAACTCTTATTCTCTACATAAGTAAGTTCTTCTGCTCTTGAATTAAGTAAACAGCACATACTAGGATTGTGTAATAATTTAACTAATATAAATAAAGCATGATATATTGATACTGATAATTAATATTTTGCTGTACAAAAATTATAATCTGAGTGACACTAGTGTATCAACATCTATTGTGTAAACACATTGTTACCAAACAAAAAAAGTCTTAAAAACTTTTTGGTAAGAAAAAAAGGTTGGATTTTATTACAATAATGCACACTTAATTTAAATACCTATTGTAAATTAATAATACTTCTTACTATTACTAGCCAATGTAATTTAATAATCCGTGAAGTAACTCTAGGAGTTACATTACCCGGTATCACTTGATCAGTTGAGCAATATCAATAGCAGTGACTTCATTATACTTGGAAATTCATTCATATTTAGAGAGATTGTTAAACAATGGTGTAGTGGCTCATGGTGTGTCCATAGTGAGCCTTATTTGGTGTCCTGCAATGATTTTGAATAGCTAATTTCTTTGGTGGGTTTACTTAAAAAAACTACAGTATTCAGTACAGTGTCCAAGTCCAAGCCTACTTTGTACTGACAAATACATGTACTGACTGGACAGGTCCACACAAATCTGTGTGGTAAAAGACCATTTCAGACACTGATCTATAAATATCATTTAACATTATGCAACAATTCTGCTGGGCTATTGTAACTGAGCTAGTAGATATTTTTTTATACTCACAAAGCATTGAAGTTTGTCCCTGTAGGTTCCTCATGTTCAAGGAAAGTTATTTAAAAATATATTGAACATGATTTCCTATGAATTATACAATGTGTAACGTTAAATGCGCAAAACCTGAAAATAGTTTGATCAGAATAACGAGCAGAATCAATTGAACCACTTTTTAATATAGGTCACAATTTTCAAAAAATCTTCATTAAAAACGTTGCCGTGTCTATTTCTTGATAGGTCAAGCAAGCCAAAGTCAGCGCGGCGCAGCGGCCCGGTGACGACTCCTTGCTCGGTAAAACGTCGTCGCAGACGCAAGAAACGATCAGAATGGCCAGTAAAACTAAAACAGCACATAAAACCTTTACCATTCTTTTAATGACTTATTTTCTCTCTGAAATAGGTCAATTGAATTAAAAATCAGTTGGGGTGTCTGAGGTTTTGCGCATTTAACGTTACACGTTGTATAATTTTTTACATGTCCATAAATGTATTCAAATTGACAGCCAAACCACCAAACATTATCCTCATTTTATTTATCCTCAATTTAAATCGGACAGTACCTAAACAAATGGTTGAAACATTGTGATTATACAAGTGTACAGTAGGGAAAAGGACAAGGGCCATGGGTTTTATCTGCTCATACCGACACACGCACTTCCGTCGATACGGACAAATGGCAAAGTCCTTTGTATGACCGTCGCCCTGTATAATGAAGGGACACGCAGAATTATACTGTCGTACATTTACAGTTAGGTAAAGACGGCCGTAATGATGAAGCTTGAGTAGGTTGCCTCTCCGGGTTTCTTATACCAAGCTGCTACTGTTTTTTTCAGATAGAAATTGGCGATAGTTTTTGTCGAGAAAGACCATATACTTGTACATTTGGTAGTTTAATTTAGCAAAAAACACCTTATACTTACCAATAACTTTATAAAATACACAAGAGCCAGCCGGCCGGGCCGGGCCGGGCTCTTGGCCGGTTTTTAACGTTCCCGATTGAGTGGTAAGCGGCGGAATGCGCGTGAGCAGCTATAAAAGGAGAGGACACAATCACGCTGATTAGACTTCATAGTCGACATTCTAATATGCGAAAATATCCTTGCATTTACGCTGCAGTAGATTTCTATGTACTTCCTTATTTCTTTAGAGAAACTCGGCCTTGAAAATGCGAGATCACAATTCCTATACATTAAAAAGTTGTTACATTAAAAAGCTAAGCGAAACCCCATTAATGCAACTGCACCTATCCGCAAGTTATGCAGGTACCGGTTAATTAGTTACTTTCTCTGCTTATACTCGAGACCAGTTTTTGCAATAACAATAAATACGAGGTTTTATACACGAGTCGTTTGTTTTCTTTTTATTTGGCCCAATGAATGAGTCGGAATGGCATCGCTTCGATTTTGCTCGGTACGGGGTCGCTCAACCCACACCGCCTGCTTGCAGGACTATTCTGCCGTATTTAATACTCATTTGGAGTATGCGGAATTGCGGACCCCATTGTGCACATTTGTAGTAACGTGTACTTGTACTTTACTTAATGAATCGGTGCATACAGACATGGGGAGCTTGCAACTGTTCTTTTGTATAGTTTTATCAAAGAGTATACAAAACAATGATTAAGTTAATGCAGTATCAAATGCGTATGTACAATAAAGTACCTACATAGATTGGTGAATCAAGTGATAAAGTCAGGCTTTAACTTTAAATGCTAGCTTTGTTGCGAGACCAGAATCAGGAAAACTTTTTATCGAGTTAACACATTGAAATGGGCGGAAATCAGGCAAACGAGTGGTAATTGAAATAATCATATTACACGCTGCCGTGAGCTTTGCAGATCAGTTTAACTAACTAGGAGATGAACAGTTTGGATTTTCCACTGGCTGTATAAAGATTCTCTTTTAAAATTTACAGAATAACGCTTGAGAATTTCCGTGCGCGGGAAACCTGCGAATCATCACCATTGTTCTCAGTTTTTGTGTTCACGAACAACCTATAATTTAGATCAAATTCATTTGAAACTCTCTTTTAATTTAAATGCTTACTTAATTCTTTTAATTTAGTCATTTCCTCAGCATAGCAAAAAGTAATCGGACAGAGCACAAACCGCTAAGTGTATTTTTTTCTTTTTTCCGCTCCGCTTTACTGAAACATTTTTTTTTCTCTTTACACTGCTTCTCCCAGAATAACTAAATCGTTTATTTTATTTCCAATGCCAAGGTGGCAATCTCTTACTATAAACACAGCCAATCAGCTGATAAGTTCATAATCACAATTATTGGTATAGGGCGATAAAGAGTCCCTTATCGTAAGCGCCAGTCATGCAGTTTTCCATCACCTTTATGACGATGTGTCAGGAATTTCACACTCGATATCGACTGAGGACGATTTAAAACCTCCCTTGTTCCATGTTCAGGCTATTACGCACAGATATTCTGCATTATTAATGACGGCGTGTATTGTTTTATTGGGCAGGCCGGTCGAATACAGTGAGTCAGCGACCATCGATGGCTCCATAGCCTAGATTACAGCCTATTGTTACGTGGGCTGAATTAATTTGTTATTAAACCAGTATTTTTGTCAAATGTTCCAAAAAGATGGATTATAATTTTTGAATCATACATTTTGTTGTTGATGAGCTTCCATTCTTGCTTTGACGAATTTTGAAATGAAATAGAACTCATAAAACCCTCATTTTCGGAATGATAATAGAAATATCCGCCATATAAAAATAAACGTAGAACGAAAGGAAACGCTCCTTGTTCTGGTGTAAAAAGTTGTGATAAACAACAGTTATTTGAAAATTATACGAACTAAAGAAATAATAACATTAATAATACGAAGTCCATTAAAAACTGGAACATTAGCAGAAATTAATGTTTCAGGGAAACTATAAACGTACCCCGTTACTGCTGGAGACTGGATAGTAGAACTTATCATAACAACTTATTGGAATAACAACTTCAATCTTAAAGTTAAGGATCTATAATGCCAAGAAATATATATATCAGCAATAATACTTATCTATTTTTAGCCGTTCTGAACACTGAACCATTCATCAAATGCATTAAAATGCTTATTTTACTGGTTCGCTTGCAAAACTGGTTCACGTGCGAATAGTTGGCGGATCGCGTGGGGGTATATCGAAAAGCGGGATTATGAACGGCTTTATTTGTTCAGTTTCTGGGTCGTCGATCTTGGCTGACCTGTCTTGTTTCAACGAGAAAGAGAGTGCTCTTTTTACATGGCGTTTCATGTCTTTGAGACTATGTTTTCAATTGATATCATGGCCAAACATCTGACCCACAATTTCAATAAAACTTGAACCATTTGGTTGTGATCAGTGCAATAGAATATCGCAGTTACATATCGCATAGACGTGATGGCTATTAAATTAATAAAAACTCATGGCCGCTGCACGATTGTGTGTGGCTCTCTATCGGCGGACAGTCTGTCTTCGCCAAGTTCATTGCACGATGAATTGCGGACGCCAAAATATCACAAACGGAAGCTAAAATGTGTCAAAAGTAAGCTGTATGTGGTGACATCTTGGAATAAATATAAACTCTTCATTCGAACACTTAAGATTCCAATTAGATCATACGAAATATTTGGTTCCACCTTCCAGAAGTTTGACTTCCTTGTTCACTAAAAATACAAGTTTGAGTGACATTCAGTACGGCACCCTAATTGCCTAACACACTATCAGTCTCAATCTGAATCATTTTGAAGGATATTGCTAATCCATTCCTTCATATGTTAGAAAAATGTGTCTGCTCAACAACGTAAATAACGCAATGAATGTTGTTGAACTGTCAGGATGAAACCCATTGCTACTGATAGTGGGTTACGCAAATAATTACCCAGCAGGATCCAATTCTTGGATCATTATAACATGTTTTAAATAAGTAGTTCGGTTGGATGCTACATCTAGTCACCGTTGCAGAACTGTAAGGACAGAAAGTAATAGATGAAATACCTATTAAAAAAGAGAAACTAAATCTCAAGATCTTTGTAAATATACAGTCCATTATAAAGCAACAAACAAACGTGGGATCCTATTATCATATAGAGCGAAGGAGGAAGACGGACGAGAGAATTACAGTAATAATAACAACAGTACATGTTACAGTAATTCTGACTAATGAACGTTAACTGTATACCAATAAAAAGGTCACAGTGTCGATGTAACGAGCAGGATCTGCGTATTATTTATAGACAGACCAACACGCGGTTTTATTTATCTAGAGCCGCCCACGCGGCCGGCTCGGGCCCGCCGACCAAACGCGACATATCCCAACGTCTTAAAAAAAACTTTATGTTGCGATGTGATTTATGTGTTTTCGTTATTTTATCGAAGACAACATTATTTCAAGAACATTCCATGCACCTATGTGGCATTTTCATGTTATTCGGATGAATCACTCTTGCAGGCATATAAAATAATCTGGGAATGGCCCACTTCAAATTAGCAAGTATTTTGGCCAGTTTGTTATCTGGATGGTAACAAGGCGATGTTAAGTAACCTGAATTTTTCACCTTTGTGAAACGTCTTTTGTCCGACAGCTAACTGTAGTGTTGCCGCTTGAATTCCTGCAAAATCCAGATTACTAACAAAGTCCTGTCTGACCGCTCCGTTGAACAGTCAGTAAATCAGTTGAACTTGGAACGCTGGGTTATTGTCGAACATCAAAAGCAGTCACGTAAAAGCTGTCGCAGTGTACAGACGCTCTGTCGCCCGCCTTCTTACCGGTTTTAGCCCTGAAAGGATACGTATGTGTTTATTTCGGGACTTAAGTCTTGTTGATCACTTTTTAATGATTGCCGTGGACTTGGCTAGTTACGTAAATTGTTGGAAGTGCGTGTGCACCTACTTGGCTCCGCATTCACTGATGAAAGCCCAAGTATAATGGACTAAAGTTTTAGATACTTCCGATGTTTGGAGTCTAAACAGCGATCAATTTCAATAGATAACTCTATGTAGTGTACACCACATGTGCCGTAACCCCATTTTATAGATAGAAACGTGGTGACTGTTTACACGATAAACTAAGTTTCGGTCGCGGTGTTTGTGTATCAATGTTTTTTACTAAAGGAGTGGTGTGTACCTCAGTATTCTGTGAACACAGTGACATAAAGAATACATTAAAATGTATGGATTTTAGCTACGTTGTTTAGCATGTGTAATAGCAGACAAAAGGTGAACTGAAAGAGACGTCAAGGAACGCTTGCCAGAAATGCTTCGATTATGGTAAAGATGCAAGCCCCTCATGGATAGTGAGGGTAGATTGGTGTTTTGGAAGAGCGGTGTATGGGAGGGCGGAGCCCCCACTCTAAACTGCAACACCTGTAAGAAACGTCGCGCCGACAGAATGAGCGCCAACGAAACGCAACGCCCCCAGGGGTGAGTATCGGGGTTACTCCAACTTAGGACACTAAGAACAGTACAAAATGCGATGTGAAATTTTTTAGATTGCAATGAATGAATGCTGTCTTGCGTGAAGGTTGTTACAAATCTACACATTATAGTCACGCACTAGATGATCCGGAAAAATACCGGTTGCTGTTCAGACACATGCTAATTACGTATAGACTAAATATGGCTATACGAAATGAGGAAAACTAAGCAATGCCAACTATTTTTCACGTTTTGGGTATAGTCCGGTGAGATGCTTCATCCAAGTTCGGAATCTTTGTCTATCGAGAAGAACATGCAACAAATACGCTCTCTCTAACAAATATGCTCTTGATCATCACTTGATATACCTTGACTGACGAAGACTGTCATAAGTGCGAAGTCATAGTGGCTGAACACATAGTATACATAATATATGTACGAATCATTGACTGTGTACAAAATAAATCCGCTAGCACCATACAGTCTGCACGATTCGCTCCTGTCAAGCTTATTATTAGAATCAAAAATAAACATTGCAAGCATTCTACGTCTCCATACAATAACATTCCTTCAATTGGCACCCAAGCTCGTACCGTCGTACGGATTTAGTAATTGTAGATAGTTTCTAAGTTCTTAAAACTACATCACTGCTCCTAAGCTTCAGATTATTGCAGAGGCCATGATCGATTCTTCATTAAATTCCATAATGCTGTAATGAAAATGCTTAAACAGGTGCATTAATGACTATATCTACACGATATTTGCAGTAGAAGACTTTCTGATTCAGGGCTCAAAAGAGATTTAACATTCTAAGTTATTTTCTGGGAGAATTTGCCCAAACAATTTAATTAATTTTGAAAGTTTTGCTTCTTAAACAACGCTCTTTACAAAGAGCTGTACACCAGACCTTAATCCCACACAATTTCTCCGTGCTTAAAACACAAATCCGCGAGATTACTCCGGCAATTAAAGTGCGTTACTCGAAATACCAAGTCTGCACAGTGTTTGTACGTAAATAGATCGGTATTTTGAACAAATTCTCAGCATTATGTGCTTATTTTCGCCTTGTTGCATATAAGGGAAAATAATATTTGCATGAATCACCGCTCCCTTGCAATAGGTCCGGACTTCGGAACCTGTTTTCCTTAAGCGTACTGCAGCCCATTTTTAATATCGCACGTACGATACGGATATGTTGACTTATTATTGGCTTAATATTGTTAATTGAGAACAATGGAACAAAGACTGATCGTCGGTTTATCTCCCTTTGTTTTTACATTCTAAAGTTAGGTAAGATTTGAGCTTGAATTTGTTGAATCAGCGAAGAGGTAGATGAGATTTGGAATGACTCATAATGATTTTCAGTTAAAAACATCCTTTGTTCAATGCAACTACATAGATTTCCATTACCGTTGGTTTAGAGGTCGATTGCGCTGCATCTTTCACCAAGTGTATCTATTATAGATCTGCTGACAGAAGACCACCTCGTAGTGACCTAAAAGACTTCAAACGAAAAACCTGGTTCTCGAACGAATAGCAATTGTAAAGTTTACTTCATTGAAAGGAGTACCTAATCATTTTAAAACAGAACGAACTTGCCCTCTCTTCCGTAGAAAGTGCACAAACGTACCTTTCATTCGAAGTGGTTTCCCAGTATAGTGCCACTTCCTTTTTGCATTAACAATGCAAAAATATACCAACTGAGCATGACGTATTTTTGGCATATTTATTTAGGGACAACAAACAGCAATGTAATAATAAGTAAACATAGGTTAGAACTTAATAATAGAGGTAACAAATACACAACTCACAATGTTATCCACATATTACTAAACAGATCTACTAGTTGTTAGAAAGAACGATATAAAAATAAACAGAATAAAAGTAAAAATTACTTAATTATTAGGGTAATGGGGTGATTTTATAATTTATTTATTTTCAATTTTTTCAGGTACCACATAACCCATAATAGAAAACATTAAACAAAACTGCGTTACATTAAGTATGCATGATGTGTGTGTTTGATTATTATCGATTCCTTGTGGTTTGCAGTATTGATGTAAGCAGTTTTTATAGCAATAGTATGTGGACTTGATATTACGAATGAAGAAATTAATCTTTTATTGTTTCTGGTCTTTCTCCTTTGCAAGATCGACGAGTTCTTCTGACAGACTGAAATTAAGCGAATACTGTTTTAGATTCTTCGTCTATCCAATCCTTCTATTCGTTCTGGCATTAATTGTTATCTAGTGAATAGTTATTATTTTTTCTACATTCTTATTAATTGATCTACATTCACTATTTTTACATCTGTATAAATATTGTGAATCGTATGAATTAATGCATATTGGGTTGCTATGCTTCCTCAGTAACGAAATATTTCGAAAAAAAAAAGCTTAAAATTTTATTTCAAAATCTATTTGTTGATGATGGTTTAAACAGAGGTTCAGAAGAATATTCTCGATTGTACTCATGTATGGGGTAGGCGGATATAGTTAATCACGTGTTACTCATCGTAGTAAATTCTTGGCATACTTATTCATGTTACGTCGTGAGTGCTTCCCGTGTTTATTGTCTTTCCAAGTCCTATTCCTACATATGCAACTTGTATTGTTATTTAGATAGCAATTATGGTCTCTGTTAATTTATATTCACATAGATTTTCTTTTAATATAATAGAAACCAAGTCTGTGGAGAAATTCTCTGTTACGTCTTTATCCATATGCACGTATTGCAAATGTTGATGTGTCCTGTCCACGCGTCTGCTGAAAAGTCACTTGAAACTATTTGTGACGCCGGACAGAAATAAACCGGCTTTACCTTTCACCTTTCGTCCAGAATCCAAAACTGCTGGTCGTTTCGACATTCTTACTGTGATGATTAGTCCACTTTTAAATATATACATTGAAGCAAGTGAGCTGTATTTCAAAGAATCTGAAATTATTAAGTCGCCAGTCGTCCCAGTCGATGTCCTGTGTATAAGTCTGTTTCGGGACACATTCACATTTAACGCTGGAGATCCAGGTGTTGGAAAAATACTACCGCGTCATAAAGCCGGCATGCCAGTCATAAATTTTGCCTATAAATCATCACAGTGCATTTTCATTAGCGTCTGTCACATACCGTGTTCGCTTTAGTTTTATTCACTAGTGTGCTTGAGTGTTTCGGGTTGTATGGTAATGGAAATTATTTCAATAGCTGTCCTCGTTGGTGTAACATTACAGTTTATATTTTTTTGTCATTACTTATATTCTTACTTTAAGTCTGCGAATTTCAATTTGTGACAAGTTTTGCAAAATTATCAGACTCCTTTTTTTACTAGTCTTTACAAAATCAGCAGACATTCTCTCGCTGTATTTTCTGAAAGACCAATTTTTAAGAATAATGTCATGTATGTAAAAATATTTTCAGTAAGTAACATGTCCGCTTATTCAGTCATGTTCCCGATAGTGTACGAGGGAACTTAGATTTAAATGAAATGGAGTAGTTGAATGTTAGTATACCTATTGGATCGTTGGTTCCGGAAGTTTCATGAAATTAAACATTTCCAATAATACAGGATACATTTTTAACCAGTGCGCAAACTGAAACCATGAATTCAGTTCATGATACTGAACCCACCTGCGTTGAAATTTTACGTCAGTTATAAAATATCTCAGATAAGCTAAAAACAATAATCACCAGAACTGCTTTTGCTTGTAAAAGTGTCTATGCAATGGCACCAAAATTATATAACAAATTACCGTGTAATATTTGAAATAGTAAAAATTATAATGAATTCAAAAGTAATCTTTTTAAGCTACTAAATGACAAGGTATATTATTCAGTCAAGGAGTATATAGATGACAAATTTTGATCAATTGTTATATTTTGAACCGTAATTTTATGTTTGTATTTTTGCAATATTTTGGCATTATGTATCTTTATCTTTTCCTATTTTCATGACATTTTCCCTATTTTATTATGACTATTATATTTTTGACATCCTTGTGTAACTTTGACATTGTCCTTAAGCTGATTTTGTATGCCTATCGGCGGGACATGGTTTGTACAATAGACATTTATATTGAAAAACACCTGTAATCACCCATGTTTCATAAAATAAAATAAATGAAATGAAATGAAAATGAAGAAAAAAAAAATGCTGTGCCATACATTTTGATCGCGTCGGTATTGAAATTTTCTATGAAACAATTGTTTTTTTTTTTTTTGATAACCGATAAAAATACCTAACCTACGCTTGGGGATCTAGAATCATGTGCTGTATTCATGGTTGTTTGCGCACTGGTTCAAAAATTATCCTGTATAATGAAATTCTTAATAATATAAGGTCCCATTAAAATAGTTGGACAAATTTTAATACAGCGTTCAGTACGTCTAACCAAAGATATCCAAGCAAAAAAAACAATGATTAAAGTGATTTTATTTTGATCGAAAATAATAAATTGTTCGGCACCACAGCCGGCACTCTAGAATAAACCCATCCTTATGGGTAAGTACTTGCACTCGGGCGGCCAGTACTGTTAGGGCCGACACATATGGCGAGGTGTCAAACAAAAATCAACATTGTGAGCCTTAAAATAAAGTCGAAAATAAATAACCTAAGACGCGCAATTTGAAAACAGGCTAATATTGGGGGTGAATAAACTTTCCTTGAACACATGATTATGAACCGTCTAGGTACGAAAAGAAAAGATTCTAATTTCCCATCACACTTTACCAGGCTTTGGACTGTCTAATTGCGTACTGAACTGTTATCAAAGTATTAAAGCAAATGCAGAAAGTTGTAAACAAACAAGCGCGCAGTGGATACAATGAATCTTTTTTATTTATTTAAAGTTCGATAACAGTAAAACACTGAATCAGTCATGGTTAAAAATTAGAATCAGCCCTATTTACAATAATTAATATAAATACTACTTACTCTACGACGATAGGTGGATAGGTACGTAATTACATTCATTGTTGAACGTGCCTACCGTTTTGAGCGATGCACTTGCGAGCGCGTTTAATTTCTTTGCACCATTAAAAGAGTGTCACTTTCACTTTTTATTGTTTCAAATGCGAGGGTGATTCGCGTACATAGCTCATTCACGCTGGCTATTAAGTGTCCATTTTCACCGTACAATAAATCTTTAGCACGACCCCAGAAATAAAAATCAAGCGGAGTCAAGTCCAGGCTCCTAGCAGGCCACGGGACAGGACCACCCCGACCAATCCACCGGTCTCCGAACCGAGAATTGAGATAGTCTCTTACGTTTCCAGCGAAGTGTGCTGGCGCGCCATCATGCTGGAAGTAGAGGTCACGCCAGACTACCAGGGGTACATCTTCTAACATTGTTTCAACATCGTTACGTAACAAGTCTATGTACGTATTATTGTTTAAACGGTTAAGAAACAGGCCCTAAAACTTTATTGTCTAGCACTCCTACCCACACATTTACACTAAACCGTGTTTGGTAATAATCCGGTCTCACTTTATTTGGGTTAATAGTTGTCCAGTAATGGGAATTATGTATGTTAAATAACCCAACACGTGTAAAAGTACATTCATCAGTCCAGAGAATGTGACGTTGGGGTTGTTGCAGTAGCCACCTACAAAATGTTAATTTGTTCAGTTCTTGCACACGAGTGCAATGATATGGGTGGTGGCCTTTATCACGAAGGAGCTTCTTCCACACGTAAAAATCGCTGACGTTGAATATACGACCGGCATCGGCAGTGCTCGCCGTGGGGTGTATTCTAAAGAAATCTAAAACGTCTTCTTCAAGGCGCACCGGATAGCGCGGTCTTCCTGCGTCAACCGCTGGTGGCATGAAGGTGCCACATTCACGATGGCGCTGTACTGCTCTCAGGATTATGGTGAGGCTCGGCCGCCTTCCAAATCTTTCTTGATAAAGGATTTGGGCTTGTCGTAAGCTTTCGTTGCACTCACGATAACACAGGACCATTTCCAAGTATTCTTGGTTGCTGTACGCGTAATAAGGCATTGTTGTCGATTGTGATAACTACGTAACAACACACACGCAGACTTTCATGTAACATGTTCTGTTGGCTCGGTTGCGCGACGAAAACTGAAATGGCTTCATTGTCAATTTGTCATATTTTACGTCAGCGGCCCTTCGCCCCGGGCATCCCCGCGGTGAAGGGCTATGTTAGAGTGAGATGGCATGAGTTGAACAATGAAACCGGCGGGTGGTGACATGGCCACGTGCGCCTGGACCATTATTTCGTAGAATCAGAATTTATGAGATAGCAGACATGGATGTGTTTATGCATTGGGTAACCAAAATGTTTAGTGCATTTTCGCTAACTGATTTTTTTTTTTTTTAAAGTATCTAATGCATTTTTCTTATTTTTTTTTTTACCATTGTCCTTATTTTGGTGGTCTGAATGATTTGTAAAAGTTTGTCCACCTATTTTAATGGGACCTTATATATAGGAATTCATTGACTGACCCATGCCAATATACTACATAATGTCCTGACGTATTTAGAATTGCCTAGAACCTTTAGGTCCAACCTTTGTTCAAAGACATACTATTCCATCAACGACTACTTAAACGAAAAGAATAGTTGGTCGCCCTGATTAACTTGAGACAATGTTTATGTTCTTTCTCCAGAATTAGCTTACTGATAGGTATAAGCTCATTATATAATTGTTATTTTATTTGACTGTATAAGTCAAATCAGTAAATTTAATTTTATTTTATTATTGACATAATGAACTCATTTCAATGTTTTCTAATGAGTTGATTGCAATATGTGTTTAGCTAGTGACCTCGACGATTGATCATATTATTCTTACCTGAGCAACCGGCAGCAAGTTCGTCATGCTCCCTTAGATGTCACAGCTTGCGGTAGCGTCGGGGATCGGGTCGCTTCCTTCCCTCAAATATAGCGAGGGGGGTAATGGCTGAACTTTGCGTTATGCTCGTGAGCGGGTGCTGCTTGTGGTGACTGGTCGTCTTGCTGACCATGGTTTTATTATTGTTGTCATTAGTAATAACTTGTTTATTTAGTTTCCTTCGATGGTCCTAGTTTATCATTTGTGAATTCAAGTGACAGCTATGTAAATAGAACCCAGCATTGCATAAATATGTAAGCGGTCACGCCCTTTACATCTGGAGTTTTTTATTTAATTTTGATTTATTATTTTTATGCTTGAGTACGCATAGTTTTTTATTGTATTTGTTGGTATATTGGCGTAGCTAGCTGACATATGGCAAATAATTTAATTTAGTGTTCTGTGTCTTGTAATGTTAATTACTTTGCATAACTTGTATTGTATTCAATCAAGTATTTTCTAACTGAACAGGCAGCTGTGCTGCTGGGGAGTTTGTTGCGCCACTTCTTCTTCCCAGCGAAAGCACTAGGAAGTGGTGAAGGGCGGGCGTTTTGGGGGACTGTCTTTTGTAATTTTGACGTTCAAAAAGTGCTGATTCTCAGCCTAGTTTGAATCAATGACTTTTGATTTTGATTTTAGTTCCTTTTTTTTTTAAGTTGTGCTTTCCCCACACCAATTCGCATAACACTACTTGCTATGTAAATATCAGTGACAAAAAGTTAAATGACATCAATATAAACTAGGTGGCAAAAATATGTATTATTGAAGCAAACTCAAAAACTACGCAAGCAAAGTTAATGAAATTTATACGGGACCACCCCTGAAGCATACCCTATCCATATTTTTATTTTTTAATCGATTTACAATTGGCGGAGAGTTACAAAAAATACAGTCGAATTGAGACCCTCCTCCTTTTTGAAGTCGGTTAATTATGTGAAGATACGGCACTTATAGCCACAAATTTAGTTTAAAAACCAAACTACTGAACAGATTTTGATGAGATTTCTATGGGACCAATAGGCAAGTATATCCTTTCAAATAAAATTAAAATAATTTTGCAAATCGGCTGATATATAACGCAATTCTGAGGTAACAAACAAAACCAAAAAAAAAATCAAACAAATTGAGAACCACCCCCTTTTTTGAAAATAACTGTCGTCAAGAAGTGTAAGTTGCTTCAAGTCCACGATAAGTTCTGTAAAACAGAGCAAAACATAAACACGCTAGCATGAACAATAACTCGTCAGTTGTACGTAATAGTTTTAGGGACAACTCATCAACTGCGTGGGAGGGGGTCACACCCATATTTGATAAAAGTTCGTTAACATCCCGTCGACAGTTGATGTACATACTTACAATAGTTTTTATTTAGTTATTAATATCTACTGCCATGTTTATATTGACACACATCGGCGGGTAGGTACCTCAATTAAGATATGAGTAAGCAAACGGGTACCTAATCATTTGTCGATGCTGTCTCCGATACGCTGAACTTTGACCTTAGACGACGACGTATTAATGTGGGTTGATGTAAATAGAAAACAATTAGACTGAGGTATTTCTGAACGAGGTTATTTTGAATTGTTTCTTTCTGCATCATGGACCTCAACTTTTGCATATACAAGAAACTTCTTATTAGCGCAATTTTCATATTACCGGAAAATGGATTTTCATATTACATGAACGAGCTCATAACTATTAATCACTTCTTATCGAACATCACTGGATGCAGACGTATGTTTGTGTGTTGCAGCGAGCTAAAGAAGCTCTCAGAGGAGAGTTTGACGAGACAGCCGGAGGAGGTGTTCGACATCATTTGCAAGCTCGGCGAAGGGAGCTATGGCAGCGTTTATAAGGTGAGGATACTATTCTTCTTCTTAGCGATCGTAATATTGTCTCAGCCTAGTCCAGAACTTACGAGACTTGTAAATATTTAAAACTCGCGACCATGGACACACAGTATTAACCAGTATCCTTTGTAAGGTGGCAACTAAAGGCTGACGGACATTTGGAAGGGCTGAAACGCCACAAAAAAAAATCGTCTTACATATTTTTCACACACTAAAGGGGAGACGCACCGCACTGTTATTCATTGAAATTGAAATACGATACGCTGCGGCACGATGCGCTGCGAAACGATGCAACTGTAATGTGAGCTTGCCTCAACTGGACAGTTCAAGAGTACCTGAAAGTCAAATAATGCATTGGTTGACTGCAGAAGTCCATTTCAAATCTTCCCAATTAATGATGAATAAGGGAAGAGAAAGATACTATTTAGCACCAGGAAGTGTCGGGAAACGAAGGATGTCCACGAACTTAACTAATAAAAGTTTCTCAGAGTTAACTTGGACCCCACTGAAACTTTACTAATTAGACACCAGTTTTCTCCCTATTAAACTGTATCACGTTAATTAAAAGCGAGAGGACAATTTATTTCTACAACAGTCGCCACACTTATATTTAGAAGTAAGTATAACATTGCACTGTCGCTAGCAAGATCGCAATACTAATCCTATTACTTAGAACTTATTTGTTGAGAGCATGTCAAAGAAGCCAAGAAACCTTACAAATTCATGAAAAATGCAACAGTACCCTGCAGCAACGAAAAATGCAACAGTACCCTGCAGCAACGAAAAATGCAACAGTACCCTGCAGCAACGAAAAATGCAACAGTACCCTGCAGCAACGAAAAATGCAACAGTACCCTGCAGCAACGAAAAATGCAATAGTACCCTGCAGCAACGAAAAATGCAACAGTACCCTGCAGCAACGAAGAATAAACACAAGCTTAAAATAACAAAACTCTGGCGGAGCTATATCTTGTCCTCCATAAATTCTTACCTTCTACCTACCCATTTTTTTATTTCCCTGATCAGTTAGTACGTAACGTTTTCGAGGACCTTTATTAATTAACAGACTACGGCACCGGCAGACCAATCAATAAATTTCAATCTATTTCATCTTAGCGTCTTCCCAGGCTTTCAAGGTTGCCTTTATCTAATACAATTAGTGGAGCGCTCATTAGTACCAGTAAGCGACTAGGGATAAGCCGCAATCCACTTAGTTACAAGACTCCCTAAATTCTATTCAATTTTCAACTCTTTTTTTTTTTTTTTAAATTAACACTAAAGTTTTGTGTAGTATTATATCCTAGTCGCTAGTCCAATAGGTGGCTATATAACAAATCAGGGTAGAGCAGGTCTGTTGACTGTTAGGTCTCTCTAAGAATAGTCTAGTTTAGTCATTCACCTGACTAAAATTTGATTGGTTACTAGATTTTGCTGATCAGACAAAAACACACGCCTTTGAAATTTCTACCACAAGAAACCACAGAACGCGAAGTAATACAATCTTTCAAACCTTATTTTACTCCGTCATATTCATACTTCATACACCTGGTAACACAAGAACCTTCTTACTATGCACCTGAGCTTGAAAGCTAATAAACAATGCAGCTCATCAGCATTACTGTTCAAGAGATTTGATTTAATACACCCTTAGTCTAAACCAACTTACGAACCGCATGTTTTCCTTCCAGGCGTTACACAAAGAAAGCGGCCAAGTCCTTGCCATCAAGCAGGTCCCCGTTGACACCGACCTGCAAGAGATCATCAAGGAGATCTCTATCATGCAGCAGTGCGACAGCCCCTACGTGGTGAAGTACTACGGCAGTTACTTCAAGAACACAGACCTATGGGTGAGGCATTCAGAGGTCACAATATGTTTAGTAAGTGGATAACACGGACGCTCATCTTCTAGCTAATGGTTGTGAGAGTGTATGTTGTAATGTGAGGCTGTAGTAGTCAGGTTTTTGTGTAGATACTTTAATTTGTCGTAGTTTTGCTTATCTGGTATTTTCTTTTAATCCCTACAGAGCGATCCGAGGGGTAGGTACTTATAGTAGCTTCAGTACTTCACCATGATTCCTACTTGACTATCCGCTCGACCAATGTAATACCTAAGTTGGTAAGTGCCATATGTGAATAATCAATATTTTATCTACGACGCTATGTAATGACACCGAGATTAAAATGGAATGGCTTCGCCCGTAGAAGTCGTTGACGGAATTTGCGCGCAGTGGGAGATTGGCGAAAAAGCTCAGGTTTTTTTTATGCCATTCATCAGTCTACCAAACTGCATAAATAAATATATATAGAGATATAGGTCAATAGTCTTCCTAGGGTGTGCGCCTGTATCTATGTAAATCATTCGTGATTGGAAACCAACAATGTTTTTTAAGGTTACCAGGACTCCACAGCTGTGCAATAGTTTCACAGACATTCTTTTATACGGAAAGATGACTAACGCTAGGATGACTGTTCATGATGTTAGTCATGTCTCCAAGAAGTTAATCGAACGGACGATAACTCGTTTTATGAACTCCAGGTATAACTATCTAGTAGTAAATTAAGTCCGTAAGTAAATGTTACTTAAGAAACCAATTGATGTAAACTATGTGTCAAGTGTCGCTGCTAATTGGGCGACAGACAGACATTTTAATTGACAAAACATCAAGGTTAACCCATTCACTGCCTTTCTGAAAAGTAACGATATTACCCAGATGCCGCCATACTGTACCATGCAGCCCGCCCATGGGCGGGCTCGGCGCTGAATGGGTTAAGAAACGATCGATAAGTTGTCCAGACATAGGTTTGGTCCCAAGTGTACCCAGGGAACTCTGTGTGATGTTGTAAAGTGGGTTTACTGTTAACCCACATTTAAAATTGCACAGTTTGGCCGTTCGGGCTTGTCATTGTATCTGTGAATCCAGACGTAGTTGAATTGGTTTTATTATTGTCGTATGAATCTAGACAAAGTCAAATAGCGCAGTGGTAGGGTTTTTTCGTCAGCGATAATATTTCTATCGTGTCCAGTTTTAAACAGTGGTCAAATGGTCGCTGTTATTCACGATGATAGGAGATATTGCCATAAAAAGACGATTTTTTTGGAATCCGCATTCATCTGTTTGTTTAGCCAATTTAGCCATTATTTTTTTGTTCAGCCATTCTGTGGTATTATTTACCAACGTAAAGACCAAAGCAACTCCTAGGGTAGGTTTTAAATAAACAAGGCCAAGTTAAATTAACTGGCGGTACTTCACAGACGTGATGGGTAGGAATATCGATATTTATGTTCCTTGCTTCACAAACGTGGTGGACACTGACAGTGTTGACCACCTCAATCAGATTTAGTTACTTTAGTTTAGAATATTTGTTTCTTATAATCATTCGATATCGAAGTTAGAAAGAAATAATGTTTATTTAGTTTTTTAACAGCCACTGGTAGTGGAAGTTTGGGAAGTTTCCCTAGTTAATTTAATTTGACCTTGTATAAAATAGATATATGTGCTTCCCATCTTTTCATTATAAACTAAAGGTAACGAGACATCACCGAAATAGCAATTCTCACATATAGTCCCATTTACACTCCAGATCGTAATGGAATACTGTGGCGCCGGCTCCGTATCAGACATAATGCGGCTTCGTAAGAAGACGTTATCAGAGGACGAGATAGCCACGATCCTGTGCGACACGCTGAAGGGGCTGGAGTACCTGCACAGGCGGCGGAAGATACATCGAGACATCAAGGCGGGGAACATATTGTTGAATACTGAGGGACACGCGAAACTAGCCGACTTTGGTGTCGCCGGACAGTTGACGGTGAGATGAATGTTTGTATTTCTTTTTGTGGAGGATTTCGTGTATTTTTAAAGTTTTTGTTACAGTGGATTATTACCAATTATTGTTGTTATTATGAGTCTGTGCTGCCACCGCTTGGCAAAAGCTTCTCTTCCCTCCTATCGGGTTTTACTAATTGGGAAGACAAATCAACATGAGGTGAGGCAAATGTTGATCGTAACTTTGAATCCATGGATTCCCAAAAAAGCCATATGAAAATGTGCTGAAAAAGTGCATTGGCTGGCAATTCGTAATAATCCTGCTAAAGTTCATCCGTTTCAATAACAACAAATTGCGTTTGCTTGGCTGCGATTCCGCTATAAAGGCAATCAACCTGCTGATTATTTGTTTGCAAATGCCAACCAAACCAGACCACCCTCTTTTTAGGGGTACGTGCCTCAAAAGGAAAAACGCAACCATTATAAGATCACTTCGTTGTCCGTCTGTCTAGACCCTTTTTCTCAGGAACACGTTGAGTTATCAAGTTGAAATTAATATGAAATGCTCAGGGCTGCAATCCCTTGCAGCAGTAAAAAAATAAAACTTCTAAGTCAACGCAATCAAAAGATACGGTCGTATATGTTACGTTTATGCCGCATATTTTGACACTCGCAAGGGAATCAAAACTTGCAGGGTACTTCCCGTTGTCCTAGAATCATGAAATTTGGCAAGAAGCAATTTCATGTAGCACAAATAAAGAAAATAAATCCGAAAACCGTAAATTTGTAGTTACATTACAAACAAAAAACCTACAGATTTATAAGGAACCCTCGGTGCGCGAGCCCGACTCGCACTTTACCGGTTTTTGTTCATTATTTGGCCAACACTGTCACTAAACGATTGCCTCCAATTGCAGGACACAATGGCGAAACGCAACACAGTGATAGGCACGCCATTCTGGATGGCGCCTGAAGTGATACAAGAGATCGGCTACGACTGCGTGGCCGACATCTGGTCGCTCGGCATCACGGCGCTGGAGATGGCGGAGGGCAAGCCGCCCTACGGAGACATTCATCCCATGAGAGCCATCTTTATGATACCGACTAAACCCCCGCCGTCGTTTAGGTAAGGAGCGAATAACTTACACTCAAATTAGGCCGATAATCGGCACTTTTTCAAGGTTAAACTTACAAAAGACAGCCCCAAAAGCAATACAATGAACAAACTAGCTTATAAACGGAAGTGATAGTGCAGGTGCCAACAGCGACGGTGATGATGTCGATGCCGTTCTCGTTTGAGAACTTGATGGCTTCATATCATCAGGATACTTAATTACATGTAATCTTTAATAAAATACCTGACCAACTTAAAAGCTTACCGTTGCAAAAATTTAAAAAACGTTTCACAGAATTACTTGTAGATAAATGTTATTATTCTGTGCAGGATTTCTTAAATGATATTTTTTTGTAATATTATCCACTACTTTGTATTACATTTGCATGCTATATTAAGGCAGAATGTACATGGATCCTATTATATAATTGAACAAGTTATTTTTATGTACCTACATTCTAAGCAAATAAATACCTATTCTATTCATGTCCTGTGCGTCCTGTCAGCTGCCCGTAACAGGAGCTGATGGACGCTAGTGATGGCGTCAAACACGTAGCCGAATTTTGGGCCGAGTCCATTTAGATTGCCATCGACACGCTAAGAAGAAGAACTAGCTCATAGCATAGGTCTCTCCTGAACTGCACTACAACACTCGGTTTCTCTTCCTTTCGCAGTTTGCTTTCCAATACATGCATTTTTTAAAACTGTGACTTTCAAATAGCCGTAGAGACCATCGATCGGATTAAGGCTTTTACAGGTTATCGGTTTGTCTGGCTTAGTGGTTTCTGATAATTAAAACTATGTCTCTTGGCGGTCTTCTTCAGCTGTCCAATGTCCTTATAATCAGCCTCGATCTAAAGTGCGAACGGATAATGGTGTAAGTTTGTTTGGCCAAACAAACCTATTAACCATTTTTTTTATTCCACTTCCAGAGAGCCAGATCAATGGTCCCCGGAGTTCATAGACTTCGTGAGTCAGTGTCTCGTGAAGAACCCCGAGGAGCGAGCCACTGCCGAGTTCCTGTTAACACATGAGTTTATAGGTACCCACCCAAAGGTTAAAACGGGACCCTATTACTAAGACTCCGCTGTCCGTCCGTCCGTCTTTCACTAGGCTGTATCTATTGGACCATGATAGACAGTTGAAATTTTCACAGATGATGTATTTCTGTTGCCGCTATAACAACAAATACTAAAAACAATAAAATAAATATTTAAGGGGCTCCCGTACAACAAACGTGATTTGTATACGGGACTGATCTGACTAGTGTATTCGGTTTATTAGTACACATTTATAGTTCGATTTCACGACAAATTGATCCTTACTAATGCAACACTGTGCCGGTTGGATAAACTTCGCAAGTATTTTCGGCAATGTTTAATGTGTAATATTACGCTTGTCTTCCCCGCAGGGTTGGGCCGATGTGACCCTCAATGAACTCTCTTATTTCACAAGTTCTGTTTAAGTCCCACGGCATGGGGGGTGAGCCTATTGCCATCAATTTTGGTACTCTCTTACCTCCCACTTTAATCTTATACAACGTGTAACGTTAAATGCGAAAACCTCACACCCCAACTGATTTTTAATTCAATTGACCTATTTCAGAGAGAAAAGAAGTCGTTAAAAAAATTATAAAGGTTTTATGTGCTGTTTTAGTTTTACTGGCCATTCTGATAGTTTCTTGCGTCTGCGACAACGCTTTACCGAGTGAGGAGTCGTCACCGCGCCGCTGCGCCGCGCTGACATTGACTTGCTTGACCTATTAATAAATAGACACGGCAACGTTTTTAATGAAGATTTTTTGAAAAATGTGACCGATATTAAAAAGTGGTTCAATTAATTCTGCTCGTTATTCTGATCAAACTATTTTCAGGTTTTGCGCATTTAACGTTACATGTTGTATAAATATTGATGTAGTTACTCCCTCCCCCAGCTTCAGACGTGGGCAACACGAAGCACCCGAGCATCCTCAGCTCGATGATCGCGGAGGCGCGCGAGATCCGCGAGAGCCAGGTGTTCCGCAACGCGCAGCACCATACCAACAACGCTAAGGCTTTTGCTGCGGTGAGTCGTCACTACGCGCTAACCAACAAAACAAACAAACAAACTGTACACTGTAACGAGTTTAGCTCATTAATTATTTCAATTTTGATATCAAAATTGAAATAATTAATGGGCAAAACTAGAAGACTAGTAGTAAACAATAATTGGTTTTTCGCTCATATTATTGTATACTTCTTATCGTCCTTTCAGAAATATAATTTTATAAAACGGGGAAACAATGCCTGGATCCTAGACACTTTGCAAATAACCTAAAAAACGATGATTAAAGTTAAGTGATGTTCAAACAAACAAACTATATCTTCCAGGGCGAGGGTTACGAAGAAGCGACGATGAAGCAGCGAGGAGACGGTACACTAGTACCCACCAGAGATGCTACGGCCGACCTGGCGGCGGATCTGGGAACTATGGTCATCAACGAGCCTGATGCAGACCTTGCTACTATGAAACGTTAGTCTGGTCATATTATTCATTCACTGGAGTATAAAGGGTGTAATGAGACGCTAAACTTTCCTGAAAATCACTTGTACTCTCCTTTATTGTAATTTTTTTTTTGTACTGGATCATACCTGGGAACCTTCTGGTTACGGTCAAAGTTCCAACGTTTTTTTTTTTTTGTAAACTAATTTTAAATGTGATAACTTTAAATACCACACAAATAACATTCAAAAGCACGGTGTTTACCGTGCGTCACATTGCGCGCTGTTGTAAAAAGAGAAGCTAAAAGTTTTTCGCACACCAAAAATAAGAGGCTTCTCAGCAATCATTCTTGTTAATTAATAAATAGTCAATAGTAAATAAATAGTCTCTGTACAACGTGTGTATGTGACTTTTTACAACCTGTAAAATAGCTGTAATTGAGTAAAGCCGTGCTTCTATCACATTAAGTCTACATAGTGGTCTGAAATGAATCGTTCTTCCTCCAGGTCACGACACAGACCCGATGGACACGAACCGGCCCAAGTACCGGCCTCTGTTCCTCGAGCACTTCGACAAGAAGGAAGTGAACCACCTCAGCGGCGCCGGCGCAGAGCCGCGCGCGCGCCGCGCATGCGCCGTCGGGTACGCACGCGCACGCGCACGCGCACGCGCATGATACATTTAACTTCAGTGCATCTTTTTCTTTCTATTTCATTAAGAGGGTTTATCCCTTAGAGTCATGTTGGAGATTCAAAATTGATGATTTCCGACGGACAATAAAACCATAATGCGTTTAATTTATAGATGAGATATTGACGTCATATTATTGGAAATTTTATAATCTAGTGCATGGCTGAAAAACATTTTCAATTTTTTGTATAGTTTTCTCATCAGAACCGTTTTTATGCAAGCCTTTTTTCAAACTAGCGATCGACGGTCTAAGCAGATGCGAGATATTAGTAAAACCGTATACGACAAACTTATAACAACATTACTTTATAAAAAATAATAACATTTATTAGTGCATGGCTGAAAAAAAAACACGATTACTGTAAGTTTTCATTCAAGAAAAGTATATTCAAAAGTGTCAATTGTAGCCACTTTTCGAGATATTAAACGTGTTAGTTTAGGATGAAATCTCAAATATTTATATTTTCTTTTAGACCTAGTAAATTAAGACATTTATGTTCTAAAACATGGTTTAAATATTTTTTTGATAACTTATATGTTTATTTTACTATGAATTATTTAGTATTGCTACAGCGGCGCGCTGAGCGGTGGCGTGAATCCGCGCCGATTATATAGCAATACTAAATAATTCATAGTAAAATAAACATACAAGTTATTAAAAAAATATTTGAACCATGTTTTAGAACTGTCTTAATTTACTAGGTCTAAAAGAAAATATAAATATTTCAGATTTCATCATAAACTAACACGTTTAATATCTCGAAAAGTGGCTACAATTGACACTTTTGAATATACTTTTCTTGAATGAAAACTTACAGTAATCGTGTTTTTTTTTCAGCCATGCACTAATAAATGTTATTATTTTTTATAAAGTAATGTTGTTATAAGTTTGTCGTATACGGTTTTACTAATATCTCGCATCTGCTTAGACCGTCGATCGCTAGTTTGAAAAAAGGCTTGCATAAAAACGGTTCTGATGAGAAAACTATACAAAAAATTGAAAATGTTTTTCAGCCATGCACTAGATTATAAAATTCCCAATAATATGACGTCAATATCTCATCTATAAATTAAACACATTATGGTTTTATTGTCCGTCGGAAATCATCAATTTTGAATCTCCAACATGGCTCTAAGGGATGAACCCTCTTAAGAAAAGGACAGAAGATAAATATTAGTTTAGTCCTGTCGAATTAGTCAGCGCCTGACATAAATTGACGTATTTTTTAGAAGCCAATTTTTTAATCACGTCTAAACTTGTCTATGGAATATCTTAATTTGATAGGACTAAATTAACATTTGTCTTCTGTCCTTTTCTTAGTGAAATAGAAAGAAAAAGATGGACTGAACTTTAATTTATATTAAAAATCTAAATCTTTTCACTAAAAGAGGTGATAGACACACCTATAGGACCAGAAATAGGGACCAATTAGTTCAACCAGGCTTCAGACTGGCTAAAGTAGACTCATCCTTCATGGGGTACTGTTTAAAATGCTACAATAAAATACCTCCCCACATACTCCAACTCAGCGAAACTAAATTCAAATCTTACATAAAACGCACACTATGCAGCCAAGCATATTATAAGTTGGGGGATTACATCGCTGACAAAAATGCTTGGTTCACCGCTGGTCCTGCTCCACAAGGGCGCATAAACTAATTAATTAGCATTCGAAAATATAGTTGTGAGCTGCTGAAGATTGAAAAAACTATCTTTGTATTGTATAAATTCAATCTCTTAATATTGTATAATTGCATAACACGTGTGAGCACTATGCACCTAAACTCTAAAGCTACCATTTACTGGGTACGTCTTTCATTGACTTGAATGTGCCCTGGCGGCTGAGGGTATGTCATGCTCACTCAAATGTCTCGCTGGTGGTGGCGTGTGTGTTGGATCATTGAGTTCCCTTCAAAATGGTTGAGCTAAATGGCTAAATTAAATAAATCCATACGTGATGTTCGTGAACGGGCGCCGCCAGTAGGAACTGGTCATCTCTTAGCCGCCACGGCTTATTTTTATTTTAATCTAAGTATTTTCATTTCTGAATTGTTATTTTTTTTTTTTTGTTTTTATCTTTTTTAGTACGGACGCTTTTAACGTGCACGTCTTTCTACATCGTTCTCACATGTATAATTTCAACTTGAATGATGTAACCAAAATTTTGTAACGATTTTTATGATTTAAAAGAGTGTCCGTGGAGTTTCTTGCCCGTTCTTCTCCACAGGTACCTACTACGCTTTGGAATGGGCAACTAGCTTCATCTTTCTGACTGACCGACCCCTTGACAATTCAAAAGTGCCTGTAATTGGTTTACTTGAAATAAATGCTTTGAGTTTGAGATATTAGTTTGTGAACAAGAGAATTTGCGTCAATGCCGGGTATTTCCTTGTAAGCTTGGGCGATACTGTCAACATTGTTCATGTCATCTGCAATTGGACGGTATTGTCGGAATATGCATGTCATCTATTACTAAACGATACTGTCAAGTATGTTCATGTTATCAAACACCGGACAGTTTAGAATAAACTAAAAGTAAAAAACTTTTTTAAAAACAAGTTTTTATTAATTTAAATGCGCTAAAAAGTATATAATAAAATTTTCCTTTAAACTCTTTACTATAAACTTATAACGTCATTACACAATTTATGTGATGTCAAAGCTTGTCGTAATTTAAGTACTATCTACTTAGTTTGAAAATTAAAAAAAAAAAAAAAAACAATCAGATCAATTTATTTAATTTACTTGTTTATCTACAGAGGTAATTCTCGCGACAAGCTTCTATATCATATAAATTGTATGTGTGTGAATAAGTGGAAGGATGTCCTTCCACTTATACTTAAAATTAGGGAGGCCTATGTCCTGCAGCGGGACACAGACGGCTTATAATAATGACGTAATTATCATTTTATTGTATTTCGTAATGGTCAATCAAATCCAAGACAATCAGGAGGAATCTCCACTTCATTACCTTTTAGATGATATATTTTGGATCTTTTTTCAAATCTTATATTTTCCGAATCTTAAATTGAACCAAACTGCAATATTCTTCTTTTCTTTCCAGCGTCGACGCCGAAACAGAAACCGAAACGAACCCCGCGCTGGCGTTCCAGCGCGCGTTCGTAGAGGAAGGCAACTTCGAATTCGTAAGTCAGCTCCACGTGGTCTCCATACTGCCGCTGCCGAGACGTAAGCGTGTGCGCACACGCACTGTGTCGACACCTCCATTACTATCTATTTGTTACTGTTACTAATACCTTTTTGACTAAAATTTGAGATTTTTCTAAGGAATTTTGGAGGGGATTGAATGAAGATTTACGCAAACTGGTGTATGGTCGCTGGCACGGTAGAATTTGATGAGAGTACGCTTGCATGACTTAAGCAATATGGCCATATTCAACGCAAGTTCAGAACTTATGGTACTATAAGCACGGGTTTGCTGAAAATGCCAATATTGACTATACGATGTAAAAAAGCAAATATAATTTTTATTATAATAATTATTAAAGTTTGGTAGTTTAGCGCGCGCTTTAGTTTGGAGGTGTCGATATGTACTAATACGAGCGAATAACGAAACGTGTGCGTCACTAACCGCTTTACTTCTATGTAATGGTATCAGAAATAAATAGTTTACTATAAGCTATTGTAGAACTTTTGGATATTTGATTAATATTGTGTGTGCATTATTTTAAGTGTAATATAATAAAAGTCCGTTGTCCAGCAGTGGACGCCTTTCGTTTGAATAATGATGATTATGAAAGTACACTCAAACATTTTATTCTTATAAAATCCTCAAATGATTACCAATATTCTTATCTAATTTACTTTGTGAGGTCATAGATTTATTTTATTACAATTACGAAGTTCTTATAGAGCTATGAGGAACTGGGTGGAAAGTTCCTCATCTACCAAAGAAAAGGGAAGATCCTGCGATCCAACGGGTGTAGTGCGTGGCGGGCTACTGCCCGACAATTGTTGTCAACATATTGTATACAGGGTGTTAAGCGGAGGTTTAGCCAAACAAGGGAGTTCGTACGTAGACCTATTTAGGCAATACATATTTAGTTTTAATGCCCCAAAGGTTTTTTTTATATCATTTTATTTGGAGTTTTTGAAGAATTTCCAAAATTTCGTTTACACGTGTCTGAAGTTTTTTTTTTTTGTATTTTTTTTATGTATGATGTATCCTTGGTCGAACTAAGGCAATGGTCGATGCAAATAATAACTGAATAATTCGTTCTGAGCTCGCAAAGTAAAAGGAACAAGAAAAAAGTCTCTTAATAAGCCTTACTTTAACTATCTAAAATAAAATAAGAGTGATCTAGGAGCTGAAATACTTTAAAAAGTTCTGTAGTTATTAGTTATTATAACGGTATGCTATATTGAATAAAATGAATTGAAAATATATATATATTATGTTTGGGGAAAATGGAGTGAAATGAAACAAAACATTGAAAGTGTCTTTGACCTATCTCAGGACACTGATGCCCGGGCCTTTGCAAAGCGTACGAGGGGCCGAAACCAACTCGCAGAGGCCCGTTAGTCCCTGTTCGCATAATGCAAGTGCACCCAAGGTAGTCCTTTCCTACACCAACCGGAGGTAGTCCTCCGGTTGGTGTAGGACTATTGCAGGATATGGATGGATGTGACTGTATGAGTGTATTATTTGTATTATGAGTCAGTGATACTCGAATTAAAGTGATTTTATTTTTTAGTGGGAGATAGGGTCCGTGGGGTCGCTACTGCCCAACAGCTCGCCACATGCTGCTCTGCGGGATTCTGTATCTCTCTTGGTCGGGCTCCTTACCTTAGACCTGTTCCAGCAAAGTTTACAAAACGTTATTATTAGTTTTTGTATTTAAAAATTACAAATTTTGATCAAATGCGCCTCCCCTATTTCTGATACAAGCGCGACACCTTCGCCGGATTTCTATGTAGCCTCTCTAGAGTTCGGAACTAAAACTTTGGAAATTCTTGAAAAATGACAAAAAAAACGATGTATTTTTTTTAACCTTCAAACTAAACATGTATTTAATGAATGGGTCTACCTACAAAACCCCCTTGTTTGGCTAACCCATCGCCTAACACTCTGTATATGCTCTCGCGTCGAACTCTGCTTGCGCGATGCAGGATTTTGCGTGAAGTCAGCGTGATGCGTAGTTCGCTTATGGCGTTCTAGATGCCGCCACAGCCTATGTAAACTTGGTCGGAACTTTATCACCATCCAACGTATATCCCCCACCCACCTAGTTCGTATAATGTTTTTCCTATCCCTCCCCCAGCTGGGCTACCTGTCGGTGAACGAGCTGGAGGCGCGCATGGCGTCGCTGGACGCGGAGATGGAGGCCGAGATCGAGCAGCTGCGCGCGCGCTACAACCGCAAGCGACAACCCATCCTCGACGCCATACACCTCAAGCGCAAGCGCCAGCAGAACTTCTAGCCGAGCCCCGGCTGTAGCACCACGCTACGCCGTGGTACTACGCCGCTACTCCGTAGCACCACTACGCTGCTACGCCGTAGTACCGCGACTACGCCGCTACGCCATCGGTCCACTGCCGACGGCGCACGGAACATACGCGGACCTTAACCGCAGCAGTTTTACTACTGAATACGGAATTAGGTAAGGGAATTAATTCCACGCTCTCAAATGTACAAATTGTACGTCAAAAGTCAAAATTCTTAGCTTAGTTTCATAATTATCTTTTAAACGCGCTCATTTTGTCGACATTCAATTATAGCGCTACAAGGTTTTTTTGGCGCGCAGCCAAAACCGAAACTGAGGCCGCCATCTTGTTTTATGAATACGTTTCAAGTTACAATTTCAAAAAAAGTAACACAAATGTTTGACCAACAGCGCCCCCCTGATAATGTCACTCGAGCGCCAAACGAACCTTTTAGCAGTGTAGGTGCTTTTCATTAGAAGGTGCCAAAGTTCAAGATGACTGTCTGTATGTTCCTAAATTATTTCTTGACGCATATACTAAGAAACAATTCAGCCTAATGTTTTTTAAAATTTTCTCGTCCCTTGCTATTGGCCAAATACCGTGCCATTCGTGTAGAATGTTCGCTGTGTGCTCACTACTTGTACCATTTGACGCAAGGTTTAAGCTGACAAACTCTCCTGATCCATTCTACGATCAAATATTTACAAAAAAAAGTTCACAAGTCGCAGATTTTACTAGTGGATGCTATATCAAAATATTGATCAAGACTAACGTTCCCTGCCAAACGGTGATACTTCTAGCTTATTGTAATAACATACTGATGAACGAATACTACACAAACCATCTTTATCATTTATTTCAACTTTTCTCTATCATTTACTTCAACATACAATATCTAATATTAGGCGTTATTGTTGTTGTTGTTTTCTATTCTACTCTAATATTAGGCATTGTTATAGCAGCGTAACCTGAGCGTGTCAGCTTCTTTATAAAACGACGTTGATTACTTCACCTTTTCACCGTACGAGAGTAATGTTACCTTCAATCTTGCGTCTCCTCCATGCGTGTCACAAAATCAATGAAAACTTGGGGTGTCCGCATGTGTGCGTCCCCCATAGGTATAGCGTAGCTTGTTAATATAGATCGTTATCGTAGTGTAAAGTAGTCCTAATTAACGTAAGGACACGTAAGGTTGCTGAAACATATCCCCGCGGACTAGGTGGCGCCACTGTCGACTATTTAATACACCTAGGTGAAATATGGCCTGCCTTGTATATTTTCTTTGTCTTTTAGAATTAGGAGTGAATGATGCTGTGTGACAATGAAGTTATGACTACTATATCATGGCAATTGACTGATAAGAATATTGAGATTATAGTGTCTTGGTGTCGCTGACAAATCCACCGACAATTTATGATTGAAGACGTTTGTTCTCATATTAAAAGGGAAAGAAAATACACATCCGCCTTGTAGAATACTGTATTAAATTCATGACAATATTATTTGTAGATATTACTATAATTGTATCAAATAATTTGAATGTGAACTGTTTCGTTTTGTTTGGTGTTTTGCGTTCGAACAGTTATTATTAAGTTCCTTATGTTTTAGATCTCAGATGTATCTCGCAAACTGTATTATATGTACGTATATATTGTAATTAGATTATATTATTCACTCAATTTGTACATTGTTTACGACTTTGTAGTGGGTTGTGAGATGAATTTATTGAAAAATAATTATAATACAAGTTACATTGTGAATTTAAACGATTTTCATGTGGAGGTCGTTGAGTATGGGGACGTAGTGAACGTGGGCGCGTCCGTCAGGCTGCGGCCTCACACGTGCGAGCCTGCTCGGCAACGTAGCGCTCTTATCACCTAGCGATGTCGTAGGCCACAGCCTTAAATTACGTGTATTTAACATACAAATTGTGGTGCAACGTAGCCTTTAATACCTTCCCATACTCAGTTGTCCATACCTGGTATATTATTATGGATCGTTCCGGGTTCCACTCCCATATATTTCCCGCGTGCCGTCTGATTCTCATAGTACAGAACGTAGCAATATTATCCTCTAAGGATATTTACTCTATTCTCACAAGATTTTATGCATTTCTACATTGTAATAATGTAAAATAATTAGCAAATATTATGAAATACTAGCGTTAACGAGTGATTATTTGAGCTGGAAATAGATAGCTATCTTCGTGTAAAAATGTCTCGACTCTCTTCTGCCATAAATAGAGTATTTTGCAAATATTAGTGTTCAACTTCATCGACTTGAAATTAAATAATACAAAACTTTTAGAAGTGCCATTAAATATAAATAAAAACATAGTATTTTCGTACTACAAGCAATAGTTGTATATTAGAAATCTATATCTTTTGTCAATGAATTATAAAAGATCGGCGATATATTTTTGTGCCATTGAATTTGAAAGAATTCTGCATAGTGTTGGGTGAAGTGGATAATGAACTTGTGTGCTGCTGCTCTGCTTTCCGGTAAAGGGCTCTTTTATTCTATTTTAACGCAATATTGGCGCCGATTCCCTGGTTCACAAACTAAACTAAATTTGAGTTCAGTGCATCCTTTTCTTTCTATTTCATTAAGAAAAGGACAGAAGATAAATATTAGTTTAGTCCTGTCAAATTAGGATACTCCATAGACAAGTTTAGACGTGATTAAAAAATTGGCTACTAAAAATACGTCAATTTACGTCAGGCGCTAACTAATTTCACAGGACTAAACTAATATTTATCTTCTGTCCTTTTCTTAAGGAAATTTATATAAAAAAATGCACTGAACTTAAATTTAATTTAGTTTGTGAATAAGGAAATCGGCGCGATTGTTGTAGAATATGCATCTGGGAGCAGGCAAGCTTTTTGTGACATTTTAGGGACTCTAATTAAATAATAAACTCAATATTCGAACAAAATTATTATATTACCAGTATTACTTTTGTAAAATTTAAAAATCAATTGCTTGAGCATATTTTGTGCTACTAATATTGTCCTTTCGACTTTTTGAAACGGCATGGTTTATCCTTATTAAATGATATTTTGCAAGTAATTAAAAAGAATGCGAGTCAGCAGGTAACACAAAAATTATAAAACTGAATCGCTTATTTATTTTGTTGACTTCAATACTAAAAATTAACATAAGTATAGCTACTGTTTTGAATGTTGATTCTTAATGATTTACGAATTTGAAGTGTTTTCAAAAACCTGCTGACTCAAATTAACCGGCCTATAATCAAATAATTGGAAAAAACCATTCGTCTTTGTAAAATGTACAGGGTAAAATTATAATTAAAACTTTATTACTACGAAACTAGCTTGTTGTCACATGCTTCGTACATTCAGTTCGACATTTATGAACTTATTCATTGGATTTTTACTCTTTTGGGAAATTAATATTGTAATCAATCTAATTTTTGAAGAAGTTATTTATATATTTAATTTTAAGTACTGTAACTACAAATCTAGGATAAAATAGGCTGAATATGGATGACAAAATAGCAATAACTACTAGTGTTGTTGATACATTGTGCTATTATTGACATTCGGATGTAAATGATGCCTTGTTGGAAATGTTTGACAATGGAAATCTAGTAAGAATAATCTGAAAATATTATTAGCAATTCTAGTTTTATAGTTAGCGTTAGCTGCAAAGTATTTTTGTACCTTTTCCTGAAATTAATAAGCAATACTGGACGTTAGAACATTTGCAACAAGGTTGATTATCGAACAAAACAGTATAGTGTTGTTGACGAGTGTTTCGTTGAGCGTTCGTTCTAGTAAGTTTGTTGTTGGAAATACGACGCCGCTTTGATTATACAGCGTGTTTTGTGATGTACTGACTGCGCACCAAGCGATACAACGCTACGAATACATTGACCAAGTTTCTAGCTCCCTTTAGAATAGTTATTTTATTACGAGGCAACAAAGAAAACGCAGTATGAATACACTTACGTCGCCAGTGCCGTCTGAAAAGCTAGATTTGCACCAAGAAAACTAAAATTTATTGAACGTGTAATGTTTAGGTTTGCCAGCGTATGTGTTTTCTTTGATATCCGTATTATTTGTTTGAGAATGAAAATTATTTGTTATTCAGAACTCGGTCTATTATGTCAATGTGTCTTAAAAATAGCTCAACGTCAATTAGCTCAATTCAACAACGATCTATGTTTACATTATGTTCTGTGGTGTATCGCTCGGTGTGCGGCCGGCCTATGGGCGTGGGCACACGGTGCGTTGCGGCGCCGCACCGCAGAGATTTCACCGTGTAAGTGGGCACACGAGCGGTGCGGCGCCGCCGACGCGCCAGCAGCGTAGGACAAACAACTGAGCATAAACAACTGAGCGGTGCCGCTGCGACGTCGCAACGCATTCACCCCTCCCCGCCTCGTCTTGGTGGTTGCAAGTCCGGTGCGGTGCCGGAGCGCATGGTGTGACATGCCACAGATATGTAAGACGACGCTCCGGCGCCGCACCGCCGCCGCAACGCACCGTGTGTCCCCGCCCTAATGCCTTGTATTATAGTTTGTTAGAGTACGATGGAAGTGCACTTTGTAATTCTGTAGCCTGTTGACGAGTGTTGAATAGCTGCGTACGTATTATATTTTTGGACAGACAACTCACTGAAATAAAAAGATTAATTCATTATAAAAACTTCTATTTTATTTCTCGTTCAACGAAGTTACAAATCGGTCAAGATCTCGGCATCCATACAATTATACACATTTGTACAAACGTGACTACTTAGCCAATGACAATTCTTTTTCTTTTAGTATTTTAAACCTCAAAACAAATTAACAATTTATTTACTTTTCATTAATAATCTCTTTACTCTGACTAGTATTTTAGATTCCTATAAATCAATCCTTAAAACTTTTACAAAACCTGTTTTGAAGCTTTTTGACATAAAATCAACCCATAATAAAACAACCGAAAAATCACAGATAAAAAAGATTCACAAACTTATATAAATAGACGAAATTGGTAAAATAGTTTAAAAAAATACTTGTGAGGAATTCAGTGCAGGAGTATGAATACTTAATATTCGGTGGGAAGATAACATTGTAGTCAGACGCGGATCAACAACCAGGAAAGGCCTTTTCTTATAACTACGAGAATGAACTGAGAGTTATTGGTAGTAAGCACAGATCACGCAGACGCCGCGGCGGCCGCAACACTTTCCATACAAACCAAGCGTGTCATCGTTTACTCACACTATGAAACTAATGTCGTATAGGAACGGACAGCTTTGAAGACGTTCTGTGACTGGAATTGTGCGCTCAACTCATTCTGGCGCCACAAATTTTATTAGTACGGCCGGTTCTGGACGCTGCCGATGCCGGTGCGGCGATTCAGTGCTCATAGTGCTATGGAATCAGACTGAAAATATAGATTTTCGGCGACTTTTGGATCAGTCCGAAACTAGTCGGAAAATCTCGATTAGCATAGGAGTAAAATAGCTCATACTTCTAATAAATTGTACATTCGTTTCACAACATTTTTTGAGAGTGCAAAATAATGAGTTAATATTTGGATCCGCGCCTGACTACCTACATAATTTAACTAACACTTAAAAACTAGATAATACTAGTCTGCTATACTACCTTAGCTCTAGTCTTAGGAAAAAAGTAAAGGAATGTACACAACATGGGCAAGGCAAGACTTATGTGATAGATACAGAATTCTTATGGTAAAGCTATCATACAGTGTGAGTTTCAGTTTATTGTCTCTAGTATAAAAACTCGCTGAGTTGATATAGCGTGGAAAATTTAACAGTGACAGTGGGGCCAAATAATGGCATAAATAATTTGGGAATAGAGTTTTTAAAGTATACATTCTTAGCTGCCTATTGCCCTGTTTCTGAGTTCCTTGGATACTCGCAATAGATTTTGATTCGACAAAGTTTTTGTAAGAAGTGTTCAGATACGCAATGTGTCAAGATATCGAACCATAACACTGTCGAATGTTTATCCATTCGACAGTGTTATGGTTCGATATCTCGGAAGTTTATACTTCCGGTCAAGAAAACCTTAGAAACCGGGTATATAAGATCTTATACCGCTACAAGGTGGTTACTAGGCGCGTGGCCAAAATCTGAACTAACGCCGCCATCTTGTTTTTCAGTTCATTTTACAAAACAATATTGCCCAAATGTTTACCAACAGCGCCCACCCTGTTAACGTCCTTCGAGCGCCAAAAGATCCTTGTAGCAGTTTGACTCACAGACTCAACCTGATAGACTAAATATCAGATACAATCAAAACTGATTCATACCGATTTAATTCATTATATTCGACGATCACACCTACAATGGAATGATCATTATATTTTATAATACACGTTTGGACAATGTCCTCTACATCAGCATTGCTTGAAAGCTGTTACAGTGCAAATAGGTAGTGCAAGGACTAAGACTATTTACAAAAAACAATTCGTGGTACCTTGAACGTCAACACCCCGATATTTCTGACGCAGACAAAATTCCAAGCAATGCCGACTATCTCAATAAAATACACAAAAAAACCTATCGTTTTTCAAACACAAGGAGAAGACACCTTCTCCTTTTAAATGCATTGAACCTTTTTACAAGATTGCTATAAGTTCTTGTAACATCGCAGATTAGCCTCTATGGCGGACGAGCGCATCCTACGGATGGCCACTATAGTAACGCCTAAATTACAGATGTTCGCCCAATACTAGTGTCGGAGTATCATTTGACAGTAGAGAAAGCTGTCCAGCACTGAAAGAAAGGAATATTGCATTAATAGAGGCCACAAAGTTCTTGAATTACCATTACATTTATCATTGGGCTGGTCAACTTAAACGACTGACGAGATGGGGTTTACTAAGGGTAGATATGTAGGCAAACCTTTACCTATCCCTTATGGGAATACAGGTGTGATTTATGAAGCGCATTGTTTACTTTGCCAAAGCTCAAGTTTCTATTATTCAATTACTAAAAAACATTTGTATAAACATTAGAGGAAATATAGGTATTTTTTTTTAATATTCCTAATGGATGAGGAGGAAGTGAGCCAGTAGCTGACATTGCCTTTAATGTGAAGCTAGTAGCCTAGGCATAGACGTTATAAGAAATGACTAGGCTAGGTAGGCAAATTAATTACTTTGCAAGACTTTCTACTGCAAGATGTGCCAGCCAAAACAGAATACATACTCGTAAAATAAATCATGTTTGTGGAATGTGTAATATCCTAATGTTTTTAGGCAACACAAGGCACACACCTAGTGTGCTGTGTGTAGCACATAAACCTTGACCTACTTGCTAATGGTGTGACCTTTCACGGCTAGTAATCTTTTTGCCATAAAGAGCACGAACTATTCAGTAGGGCGCCGAGTAAATAGAAAACTTACATAATAAAGCATGAATAGTCATTTTGCGTCGGACCCGCAAAAATAGTGGTCTTAGGGCTAGCGCATTATTACCTAAGTAGATATGTAATAATTGTACTTATACTTTTCAAAATAAAGTATTTTAAAACTCTGAGTAGGTACGTCTTACGATGATACTCAGAGGTGTTGCTCCGCACTGAAATAAACGCGTTGTTAAAAACGAGCTGCGCCCCGCGGTTACGCCCGCATAAATCTGGATCCCGTGGGATTATCACCATAAAAGTCAAGTTATGGTCTACCCGTGTGCCAAATTTCATCTAAATCGTTTAGCCGTTTTAGCGTGAAATCGTATCAAACAAACTTGCAAATAATCAAATCTTTTCTCTATAAGGATATAAGCCTATTCCTAGGTTGGACGTTGAGCAACAGTTGCTTCACATTGTTTCCCGCAATCTTTAATGTTTCTGGCAACAATAAGGGTGCGTTTCCACAGAAGCGGAGCTGGGCGAAGCGGAGCAGAGACGTGCAGGAATCGACTAATCACAATGGTTGAAATCCTCATCTCGTCACTCGTCTCCTCTGTGATTGGACGATTCCTACACGTCTCCGCTCCGCTCCGCCCAGCTCCGCTTCTGTGGAAACGCACCCTAATAACGCCGAACTGTCTGCGGGCGCTATAAATAGAAATCCTTTTCAATACGTCCTAATTTTAGGTCAACAATCAATCTCCTCTGCATTTCGCAGTCACTGGGCAATACCCTCCCGCGCCCGTTGATTGGCGGAACACGGAGGGCTTTATTCGCTCAGTTACTGAGCAATTGGCTTACGAGTTATGCGCTACGTACGCGGCTTCGATTACCGGGCGGAACGACGGGTAATGTCTGTGAGCATGATACAGGAAACAAGACATAAAATACAAAGTATTCAAGTATTTTCATTGTTTCTTCAGTTGGAAATGGCTGTATTATACGAAACATAGCAAGGGAGTGAATACTGAGATGCCGGCTGATAGAGAAGTACGACATGCTGCACCAAATAATTAGGAAGTGGTAAATGGGTTTTTGGGGGCAATTTGTCGTTCAAACAGTGCAAGATTTTCAGACTATTTTGACGATTTGATTTGCACCAAGCTACCAACCTCAAAGAAATTGGGATAAGGGCAGGACGATGGAGCGGCCAATGAATAAAACAAAAGCGAATACTCACGGTACTGCGCAGCGCTGATCAATAGCTCATACAACTGCATTGGCCCCTTTCCTTTCAGCAGTATCTCACAAACAAACACGTACACAACCCGCGTGGTTTCAAACAGCGAGTCCAACAGTAACCAGGTGGTTATATTCCGGCCAGTATTGTGGCTGGAACTGCGGTTCATCACCACGCAGCTGTTCAGGAACCCTATGCCACTCGTCACTATCATTAGACCTGTTATGAAATAGTGGATACCTGTGGAGGGAACGGCTTTTGCAGTAAATGTTATTAAAAAGGGTTTTAGGCATGAGAACGAGTGTGAAGCATTCAAGCAGTTTTTATTTATCAATTATCATTTTTTTTTTTCAGTTACCAACACCATTAGAGTCTGAAATATTTTTGGGTTCAAATGGGAAGTAATCACAATAAAGTGAGCTGGTTCACGCAGGCTCATATAAAAAATAGTTACTTCTCTGTGAGGCATAGATTTAATTATATGAACATTGAGCAGCAATACTTATCTAGATGAAATGATAAATGGCATGCAACAGCAATCTAAATACAGAAGTATAGTATACCTAACGCATTACCTATTTCATTTCCTTCTAAAGGATCTAGGTAAAACAGGTTGGGGTTGAGGAGGCGGATCAGTGCCAACACAAATGCTGTTGCCGATGATATCTGAAAAAGAAAAATAGATCAGTGACCTTTTGTAGAACAACAATAATGCTTTGTCTAATCTCTTTGAAGACAGGACTTTGTAGAATCTTTTACAGCAATGTTGTAGTATCTCAGAAAAATCTAGAGCTCCTTATTTTTAATTTAACTCTTTATATTGAGTTCCTTGACCTCTTTATACATTTACATTGCAGTCTTGAAAGTCTTCACTTCTTACTTGCAGTCTTCACTTTCTCCTTTATCTTCTTGATCTACTTTTGCCTTGGTTTACTCCTGTAGGGTAATTGCCTAACACACTATCAGTAGTAATGGGTTTCATTTTGACAGTTCATCAATTTTCATTGTGTTATTTATGTTGTTGAGCAGACAAATTTTTCAAACATTTATGGAGCAATGGATCAGCACTATGCTTCAAAATGATTCAAATTGAGAGTAATAGTGTGTTACGCAATTAGGATGCTGTTTCTTTTTCTTTTGCTTGTTTTTCATAATATATTGTTTATTTAGGACTTGAAGCTTTTTTTCTTAAAAAATAATACAGATAAACTATTCCTGAAATTATTGTTACAAAAGGAAACATAATTTTGATATTTTAACTTGTGGACTCCACACTAGCTTGTCTCATGGAAAATATTTAATATGTAGAACTACATATTTTATTATTATTATTTATAATACCAGTCCCAACAAACCACAATACTTACTGCTGTAAAAGTATATTTAGCATTAGTAATTTAATTATGTCATACTTTTAAAAGATAAGGAATACATTTATTATCTAATGCTTTAAGTCTTAGTTACAATAACAACTAATAAACTAATTATACTCGCCGTGAACACTGGAAGACGATAAGTAAATAAAAAAGCCAGTGTCATTTCAATCAGGTACAAAGATTATGAACAAAATAGTAATGAATCGTGTCTTATGTTTGTGTTCTAGTTAAGAAGCAATTAATTATACTTTCAGTAATCACCTTGCATTTAACGTCTTAAATGAAGGATTTATAATACAATTAAACATGAGGGTATTAATCAGATCTTATGAGCTGCAATCGCCAATTTGACGCGAGCGATATTCTTAATTGACATAGTTTGTAGAAAACAGTTTTAGCATACAATATTTTAGTGTAATTTGAGAAATATAAAACAATATTTACTTACAGAAAATACAGCAGCGACAACTCGCACATACATTTTAAGGTCTAACATCGGCATCGTTTTAGACTGTGTTGACATCGAGACACGAAACTATACCTACTCCCAATCACTCTCACTGCATTGATTATTACAATAAATGCGCTACTTTGGCGAAAATCAATAATATTATTTGAGCTGTCCGTATTTACGCGCTCGATATCGTTGCCTGCAACCCGATCAATTTGTCAATGAAAATAATGACAGTTGACTTGACTGTCAAAACAAATTCAGGTAATACGTCACTTTGTGATTACCATTATGAAATACATTTTCAATTTTTTTTTTTTATGTAATAGAAAAAAATAATAGAAAATTAATTTAAATAGTACAAATTATGATATAATATTATAATAATATGAAATAGCAATACTTGTAGAGTGAAACTTTTGATAAGCTTTACACCGCCACCTATGTTTGTCATGTTTTCTGATTGAACTTTTTGTTTTGAAAGGCTAAGATAGATGACGCTAGTGATAGCAATGGAGCTTTTGTGCACAATGTGTATGAATTGACTTGGAAGCCGGCTTTTAGAAAACTTCGCGGGTAGTCATACTCATGCCAATTGTGGTCTTTTTCATTTTCCAGTAGAAGTCAGACAGGTAGTAGGGAGCAAAAAAACGTTGCATTTTATAAACGTAGGACCAGCCCCGGATCTAAGAGGGGGGCCCATGCCCCAGGTGCCAACTTCGGGGGCGGCAAATTTAAGAGTGGTAGATATCGAGCTCGCTTCGCGCGCTCTTGCAGCTTTGACTCTTAATAATTATTACTCGTAATTCTTTAAACGTTCCTGTATAACTCGATTAAGTACTTCAAAAATCTAACTTATCTGAGGCTAAAAACGCACTCGCTTCGCTCGCTCGTACAATCTAGATTGTCTTGATTAGTGTTAAGCTTTTCTGTAGCAATCTAAAATCGCGACGCCAGCACATCAAGCTACCCGAAATTGTCAAATTTTCCCAGTGAACTTAGAACCTGATGCTTTAGCGATAAACTCTATTAAAGAAATTTGAAAAATTGTAGTAGCTCATCTGTACATCAGATTAAGAATGACAAGGCCATCGGTTTTTTTCCATAACAAATGGCTTAAAGAGTAACATTGCAATATTCTAATATAATATGCTAGGTATTATCTCACAATTTATTTCAAGACCTATCCTGCGGGGTAATTGCGTAACACACTATCAGTAGCAATGGATTTCATTTTGACAGTTCAAGAACATTAATTTGCGGTATTTACATTGTTGAGCAGACACATTTTCCAAACTTATGAAGCAATGGATTAGCAATATCCTTCGAAATGATTGAGATTGAGATTGGTAGTGTGTAATTAGGGTGCTGTTCTATCCTACTTTGAAAAAATGTCCTACAGGTTCATATTGTAGGTAGGTATATAAAAAAAGGCTTTATGGAAAAGGTTAAGAACAGGTTTGGCGGGGCGGGGGACGGCAGACGGCATTTCTTGCCCCACCTGGAAAACATTCTAGATCCGGAGCTGTGTAGGACATGTAGGTAAAAATGCTAGGTTGCAAAATAACCCTTTTTTGTGTTTGTCCTACTGGGCCATCCTGCATGAACTTATGATAAAAATATTATCATTTGGGGGTAAGTTGTAATTGTTGTAAGATGTTGTGATAGCTGCAGCGGCTCGAGGAAGAGAAGTTTGGCCACTCGAACACTGAATAACATTAGTGACCGTCACAATAAAAACAGTATTAATTTAAATTCTCCATAGTTGTCAGCACTCGTCACAATCAAAGTGAATCATTTGTAAGCTTTTCTACGGCTGTCAACAATCCTATGACGGACGTATTTGCATGGGGTAACTTTTATTTAATTGTTTAGGCAGCAAATGAATATTAATGAATTACTTCTGCAAGATGTTTGGATGTAAAAGACTTTTAGTTAATGCATTGTAGTTTTAACAGCGTATGCTAACGTTCGTAATAGGTATTATTTTACTATGTAATTGGTAATTTATGTAAAGAAGATCCAATATTTCATAATGTAAGCGGTTTACTTTGTTAGGGAACTAAAATTGCTTATCTGGGTAAAGGCACAAAAATCAATACACTATGATCAGAATAGAAGAACTGACCTGCATAGTGCATTACCGAATCCCTCTTATTTTTTGTAAGAGAGGTCCGGTAATGTAGTGTACTACCCGTAGTATTACCTACTTACCCCAACTCTATGTCCGCAGCATCTTGACCACCTATATCCAGAGGCTGGAAGGGGCATCAACGCGCAAACTGTAACCTGAATTCAGCACATAATTCCAGACCCTGCTTTGTTTTTAGTCAGCTATGAATAAAAAAAACAGCAATTTTTTTTTTTTAAAAAGAAGTCAATACGTACGCGGTCAAAATGTTGACCGCGTACGTATTGACTTCTTTTTTTTTTATAACTGACGAAAAATTTCAAGGGAAAATTTCGCAGGAGGTTCATAATCGTGTAATGTATCTGTCGCAGATGGACTGTAGAATCCGTTGTTTTACAAAACAGCTCCGTTATGTTTTTTACATAACGGAGCTTAAAATAACTGAACAACGTTCAGCTGGATTGTCATTGCGCTACGACTGAACTGCAACCGACGCCGACGTTTAGACCTAATGCAGAATGGCTTAGGTATCTACAGTCGCAATGAGCGTCTTTCATAAAACTCTGATAACTTTAAGCGTGAAAAGAGTTCTTGGAAGGATTTCTTTGCCCAGCAGTGGGACAGTACCTACAGGATTACAAACAATGATAATAATAATAATATCGTCCTTAAAATCACTGTCTTCACTTGAATTAAGATAATTTTTACCTACTCGTATTACTCGTTTTATTTATTTCTGTTTTGGATACCATTATTTTTGTTACGACACACAGAGCCACAAGCGACAAAATTTAGAACTAAAATCTACAATCAGAAACGTCAGATTGTAGATTTAAATGAAACGTCATATCACGCTGTCTTACAAAACCGCTAATCGTTGACGCTGCATTGATAAAGGCAAAACGTTTATGCAGTTCTGCGTGTTCAAGTTCAGTAATTATGAAAAACCGCTGAACGTTGTTCAGTTGTTTTACATAACGGAGCTGTTTCGTAAAACCATTAGTGGTTTTGTAAAACAGCGGATTCGACAATCCATCTGCGCCACGGTAACAGGTTGGGCGTCGATGCCCCTGGCACTGCGTATTGTTGATCGAACAAAAGGATATCTTAATAATAAGGCATCAAAATGGACGAACTGTCGGAGTAGGTAGGTAAATAAGAGATCATAGACCTCGGTAATCGCTGTTTCCCGACCTCACTGTACCTACCCACCTAGCTACTCCACCTGAATGTTCATGATATTGAATCTACGTCATCACAGAAAAATCAGTAGAATTTAATCTTTTGAATTGAAGCTACTTATTAACTAAAACTTAATACCTACTTATGGAGTGATAAGTTCTGATATCAGAAGGCCAATTCTCGTAATTAAAAACCTTCAAAATCTAGTCCCAATTGTCAGTAACAATCAATGTCAAAATTGTAGGGAAATTAGAGGTATTTTTGAAAGATTGAGACTAAGATCAGACTGTGAACGTTCTTAAAGTTACGAGGATTGCCCCTCAGAAAAAAACCGTCAAAATGAGAACTTAAAAGTTTGAAATTAGAACCGAGCTTTTAGTGATGGGGTGTTTCGCATTATGCACGACACACGCTCAATCATTAGCTCCCATTCATCGAATAGCCATCCGATTCGATTAAACCGATTCTATTCCAATTAATAATCTGATTATAAAGTTACGACTTGTTGGCTGTTATAAATTTCGTTGATTTCACTATTGCATATTTTTATTGCGTTTCTGATTTATTATTTGGTTACCAACTGGTATATTTACGATTACAGTTATGATAATGCATTTTTCATTAATTGCTTATAAAGCTTTTCGATTTAATAGGAATAGGAATGTAAAATATTTTTCCTTTGGCCATTTAATAACATGTAAGTAGCTAATTTAATTGGGCGCCCCAGTTCGAAAAATGCCTTAGTCCAACTTAGGCATTTTTACACTGAGAACACCAGCCGACAGAGCTTTTTTATTTTCTCTATAGCCCATGGTGTCAACGATTTTTTATTATGAAATCCCTAATTATGTTTTCGAGAATTAAAATAAAATAAACTTATGGTATTTTCAGTTCCTAATGTCGATACTGGAAATATGAAATAACGTAAGGGACATTTTGTCGAAAATGAATTATATATTAAAACTATAGGTTTTATTGATATTTTGCTATTTTAGCTTAAAAAATGAAGGAATCTAAGAAACTTTGTCCTGGACACTTTTTACATAAAACATAATAGTTAAGAAATTATCGTTAGTTTTGTAAGAAAAATACCCTTTTTTGCCTCTCCTAAAAACCATAGTTTTGTCCCTTACGTTATTTCATATTTCCAGCATCGATGTCCTTAAGTCTATAAATCCCTAAATCCGTCCATTTGTGCTGAAAATATCGTAAAAATTTTATTTAAATTTATGAAATTGTGAAGAGTTTATTCGTCACAGAGCGCTCTTTGGCTTGAAAAATGTTAGATAGAGTAGGAGCAGGATAAGATGGTCATTTATCTTTACCTATTTACCTATCCCCCACAAGGTCCCACAAGGTGGACCGACGACCTTGTGAAGGCCGCAGGACCCCGTTGGATGCGAGAAGCACAAAACCGGTCGAAGTGGAGAGGCCTATGTCCAGCAGTGGAAGTCTTTAGTATGTTTTTTGTTTGTTATCATACACTGGCAGTAAATTACCATCTTATCCTGGTCTTACACTGTCTAAGATTTTTCAAGCCAAATTTGAGCGTTCTATGTCGATAAGTCTCTTCACGATGTCATAAATTGAAATAAAAACGTAAAATTTTTCATAAACATTCTACAACGTGTAACGTTAAATGCGCAAAACCTGAAAATAGTTTGATCAGAATAACGAGCAGAATTAATTGGACCACTTTTTAATATAGGTCACATTTTTCAAAAAATCTTCTATAACAACGTTGCGGTGTCTATTTATTAATAGGTCAAGCAAGCCAAAATCAGCGCGGCGCAGCGGCCCGGTGACGACTTCGCCCGCTTCTAAAAAAAATCATGGCGCTGAGAGTGCTCAGCGCCATGATTTTTTTTAGAAGCGGGCTTTGTGGGCGGCCGGCGGGCAGCGGACCACATGGCGCTGAGAGTGTTAAAAACGTTGCCGTGTCTATTTATTAATAGGTCAAGCAACCCAATGTCAGCGCGGCGCAGCGGCCCGGTGACGACTCCTCCCTCGGTAAAGCGTCGTCGCAGACGCAAGAAACAATCAGAATGGCCAGTAAAACTAACACAGCACATAAAACATTTAAAAATTTTTTAATGGATTATTTTCTCTCTGAAATGGTCAATTGAATTAAAAATCAGTTGGGGTGTCTGAGGTTTTGCGCATTTAACGTTACACGTTGTATAAATGGTGATAATTTTTTTTTATCACCACTGTTCTCAAAACGGCGAAGGAAAACATCGTGGGAAACCGGCATGTCCTATAATATTGCTTGATGTTAAAATAATAAGTCCGTAATCCTCTTTTTGATCAATATTTGTTTAAGCCTGACCACTGAAATACATAGCCCCTGTTTAATTAAATTTGCTCAAGTATATATTGCTCAAACAATATAAAGCACTTTGATGGTTACCTATAAACTGTATCCTCATTGTTTTCATTGACCACTTGTTTAAGTGAGAGGTCAGTGTGTGGTCAATTCTTTTGTCGGCTGTCACCCAAATGTAGTGCATCAATTGATTTGAACTCGACTCTATTCGTTTGTAATAAGGGCCACGTAAATTCAGATGTGACAATTGCGTGCGCCCCATCCCGGTAACTAATTGTCGAGCAATAAAACGGTATGGTCAGTTGGGAGCTCGGAGTGAATCAAATGAAAGGGGATCGTTTGATGCAATCTACTTTATTCAATAATAATGATTGTTACATTGTAACAGGTTCGAGTAGTTTTGGGTTTTGGCTTAATTTTGACTGTGGTTCGGTGGTTTGTGTGACTAATCTAATTGTTTGAAAAATACAAAGGTAAGTTCTAATATAATATTCTGTATTTATTGTAATAACACAAAACATACACACAAAACAAAAAAACACACATACATAAAATAAAATAGTAACTACTAGTATTTTATAGCTCGTGTGACTTAAACCCGCACCTAAGTCACGCTTTTCTGTGTAAAAATGAACTACTTAAGTCACAGAAAAGCGTGACTTAAGTGCGGGCTTAGGTCACACAGTGCTATAAATTACTTAAATCATTTTGAATCTGTTACTATCTTTCTTTGAAATTAATAATATAGCAACCTTTTGACGAACACAAACATGCCTGTAAAATCTAATACGATCAAAATGTATCTCTTAACGAATGCAAATGGCAGGATATTATAATATCAAGCTGATTCGGTCGCACTTTATTATATGAAAACCGACCGCGTCGTCGTCGTCCACACAGATATGTCAATAATAGATGAATAATATTATATTATTAAAGCTCCAACGTTTGTGTTGTGTTGGTAATGTTTGCGCACATAATTCATACGGTCAATGTGGCGTGCGGACAGGACTACAAATGTCAACAATAGGTATGATAAACAATTAGATAACTACAACATTATCGCGTATTTTTTAAATTAGGCACCTACTTGGTATGTACTTGGTATGTAATTGGTTAGGTGTTATGACCGACCTTTTTTAAAATTGTATAGTTAGGTAGTAGCTATACTTTGCAATTCAACCTATTTTATTGTTTTTGTTCATTTTTTTTTTTTAATTGAGAATGTATAGAACCAATTTAACAACAGTTAAACACTCAGTTTATATATACACATGCACATAACAGAGAAAATATAAAATCATCGAGTTCAGGTAAAAAGTTAACAACACTTTCACATAAATAATCTCTCAGTAATTTATTAGAGAATAGGCTCTCAGGTATCTACCTATTCCCATTACATGCTTACTAACTAGTCTAGTACCTAACAATTATAGATTCATCTATCTTCACTTGAGGGTTAACTTAATAATTATAACTTAGCAATCGGCACATGCTCAACTCTTCCTATTCGATTGTGTGTCACATCCGATGATCGATGGTAACCGATTGTCATAATCGATTTGATTGGCATAATTCAATAACGTCTCATCGGTCATGCACTAATTTGAAGTTTTTATTTTGTGTTTTGGTTAAGCATGAATTTTATTTCCATAGGCCACCCTATGAATATTATTGAATATTAATGAAGAGTAAAATTGTCTGCTGGTTTTTGAGATTTAAATAAGCAAACCTAAATATAGTTTAGATAAATGCAAAAGGAAAATCTGTCTTTTGATCCAGAAGGAGTTCTGTAGGTATGAATACAGACATCAACACATTCTAGGTATATTTTAGTTACTGAAGGTATTGAAATGAAACTATTTAGAAAATCTTATAACATAGACATTTAAATCAAAATACGCAGTATTTTAAAGTCTAAACACCTTGGATGTTAATAACGCATCTGCAACGGCTATTCATATTCAAAATGAGGTTGTCGATATGTCCTTGTGGGATAAGGTCCCAGGTTCAACGAAAATGCATGAAAAGTTCACTGTATGTTACCAGATTTTCGGGAAAATGTTGTAAATCCCGTCGTTGCAGCATATCCCACGCGTGCTCAATTGTATTTAAAATCCGAGGACTGCGCGGGCCAGTCCAGGGTTGCCACTGAGTTACCACTCGAGCCGTATGTGGGCGGGCAATATCATGCACAAGCATAAAATCTTGACCCACTTACAAACGGTGTGGTCGGACCACAGGCCCTCGTCATCGTCATCGTCAAAATGTTAGATTTTTATGTAATTTCCTATTAGAGTATAAAATATTACACACTTTAGGTACGTAGTACATTTTTTTAGGTACGTAGTTTCTTTTCAATACATGATTAACTAAAATATCCCTAGATTGGGTTTGATGTATGTATTATTGCTGCTATAAACTTCGTATTCGTATCAAACAGTCAAAGGTTTATCATATAAAGGTTTATCAGGTCAAGCTTTCGAATCAACGAAATATATTTTAAACAATTACATATAAAACTTGATCCATAAATTCGACCCTTAGACGCAACGGTTCCATGGTGTAATGGTTAGCACTCTGGACTCTGAATCCAGCGATCCGAGTTCAAATCTCGGTGGGACCTGTTCTTTTGGCATTTTAAACTTTCTCTGGAATCTTATTATTTACTTTTGGCTTTAGCAGAACACCAATCTAGTCTTGTCGCTTTAAAAATCTTAATTTTCTTCATGTTTATCAAAAAATGATTTCGGCATTATCATAAACTTAGAGTTTTCCCTCCAATAAGTTCCATTTATGTACATACAAAATTTCCATTAAAAATAAAATCCATAATCCATGAAAGCATGTATGATTCATCTTCGCGGCGCACGCCGGGCGCGCGTCGGGCACGTGTTACGCGCTCGGCACGCGACCACGCGCGCTCGTGCTTATTTATTTTTTATTTTTAATGAGTAAAAATATTTAATTGCTCTTTGAAGCCATTGTGCCCTGGAACTCGTAATCTCCTAGAGTGCTTGTTAACTGAAATGTGTATCGACACTGTCAGTGCTTATATCTCACATTGTGTAAATTTGGGATATTTGAAATAGTTACAAATACGTACCAACTCATTCCCTTCGGGGATACCATACAAACGGAAGCAGTTTTATTTATTGGTCGCCATTTTCGCACAGTTGTTGGTTTTGACCGTGAACTTTTTGGTTTTGGCTCCCGGCACTGTTTGTGGCAGGGTGGCAATCAAATGAAGTTCTTATTTGGCATTGCCAACCATGAGATTAATGGTGTTTTAATGTTTGCATCTAAATTTCCAGAAGCCATCTCTAGAAATAAAATCAATAAATTATATAAAAAAAAAACACGTCACTTCAATGATTTTATCATCACATCATAATCAGCAGCTCATTTTTACAAACGAGATGAATTGAACTCGGGAATAATGCTACATTTAAGAGGGTTTATCCCTTAGAGCCATGTTGGAGATTCAAAATTGACGATTTCCGACGGACAATAAAACCATAATGCGTTTAATTTATAGATGAGGTATTGACGTCATATTATTGGGAATTTTATAATCTAGTGCATGGCTGAAAAACATTTTCAATTTTTCGTATAGTTTTCTCATCAGAACCGTTTTTATGCAAGCCTTTTCTCAAACTAGCGATCGACGGTCTAAGCAGATGCGAGATATTAGTAAAACCGTATACGACAAACTTATAACAACATTACTTTATAAAAAATAATAACATTTATTAGTGCATGGCTGAAAAAAAAACACGATTACTGTAAGTTTTCATTCAAGAAAAGTATATTCAAAAGTGTCAATTGTAGCCACTTTTCGAGATATTAAACGTGTTAGTTTAGGATGAAATCTGAAATATTTATATTTTCTTTTAGACCTAGTAAATTAAGACATTTATGTTCTAAAACATGGTTTACATATTTTTTTGATAACTTGTATGTTTATTTTACTATGAATTATTTAGTATTCCTAGAGCGGCGCGCTGAGCGGTGGCGTGAATCCGCGCCGATTATATAGCAATACTAAATAATTCATAGTAAAATAAACATATAAGTTATTAAAAAAATATTTGAACCATGATTTAGAACATAAATGTCTTAATTTACTAGGTCTAAAAGAAAATATAAATATTTCAGATTTCATCATAAACTAACACGTTTAATATCTCGAAAAGTGGCTACAATTGACACTTTTGAATATACTTTTCTTGAATGAAAACTTACAGTAATCGTGTTTTTTTTTCAGCCATGCACTAATAAATGTTATTATTTTTTATAAAGTAATGTTGTTATAAGTTTGTCGTATACGGTTTCACTAATATCTCGCATCTGCTTAGACCGTCGATCGCTAGTTTGAAAAAAGGCTTGCATAAAAACGGTTCTGATGAGAAAACTATAAGAAAAATTGAAAATGTTTTTCAGCCATGCACTAGATTATAAAATTCCCAATAATATGACGTCAATATCTCATCTATAAATTAAACGCATTATGGTTTTATTGTCCGTCGGAAATCATCAATTTTGAATCTCCAACATGGCTCTAAGGGATAAACCCTCTTAATGGTATCACTCCAAGCTGTGTTACCAACTACCAACCATTTATCTCATCATCATCTGCCTTTTCCCAACTATGTTGGGGTCGGCTTCCAGTCTAACAGGATGCAGCTGAATACCAGTATTTTACATGGAGCGACTGCCTATCTGACCTCCACAACCCAGTTACTGGGTAATACGATACCCCTTGGTAAGACCGGTTGTCAGACTTTCGAGCTACTGACGACCCGTAACGAGTGTCAACGATCCACGAATGACAGCCGGGACCAAAGGCTTAACGTGCTTTCCGAGGCACGGAGGGGTCTTGGTATGTGAAGATGGTCACCCATCCACGGACCAGCCGCGGCAAGCGTAGCTTAACTTGATCGATCGACCCGTGCGGCTGTTATTACTCTGCCACAAGCCCCTGTTATTACTTACCAACCATTTATCTATCATTTGAAAAATATTAGCAGATCATAACATCTACATAATGTTTACACACAACATTACAAATACATACCTACTTATATATTTTATTCCCTTCATCAGCATAGCAGCCATAGCTCCTTTCGCCTTATATGGTTCAGGGGTTTACTGAGCAACTCTCTCTGCCAAGCCTTTTCCCACCTGGCAGCAGTATGAAGCCCTTACATACATAGATTTCTAGTGGGTGTACCGGAAAGTTCTGTCGGTTTTGGTAGTATATACATAGAAATTTTTCGAATTTTTCTCTATATCAATAGTTAAAAGTATTGAATAATATTGCGTCATAATTTTCGCAGTGTCAAAATGAGTGCCAACGATAAAGTTCATTTGAGGCATTGTATACTTTATGAGTTCCAGAAGGGAAATAACGCTGCTACAGCCTGTAGAAATTTGTGTAGTGTTTTTGGACTCGAGTGTGTATCTGAACGGGTAGTAAAAAATCAGGGACAATATGTAATTGATTAAAATATAAATAATAGCTTTAAGAACTAACCACGAGTTTTATTTACAAAAACTGACAGAACTTTCCGGTACACCCAATATAAGGCATTCTAATAGTGAGCCACCGCGACCTTCACTTAAAGACATCAAAGCGCGTCGAGATTACTGTGTGGCAAACCAGGAGGCGGTCTACCTGGTGGTCAGTAGTCACCGACGACGTCTATGGACATCTGTGATCCCAGAGGAAACGCATGTAGCGCTGCTATACCAGAGACAAAGCTTAAATTATTCACGTGCTTGTCACACTGGCCCCCATACCAAGGGCAGACCCAGGAGGGGTTATGGGTCTAGTTTTTTCTAATCTCATTGAAAAATTAAATACTTTGTATGATGGCATGCACATAGGTACGTGTAAACAAAAAAGGGAACAGGCGGTCACAGTTTTCCGACAGCTTTTTGAAGTGGCAAAAGAAGTAGAAATGAAATGTCCCAGGATAACCGCCCCAATTCTTAAGAACTTTTTAATCAAATCCCAAACACTTTGTTTAAAATATATTCAGTAGGAAGCAATTTGGAGTTCACGGCTCCATACGTGTTCAAAATATAATTAATGTATGTGCTAAAAATGCTTAAAAACTAGTAAAAATAGTAAAGGATATGTCAACCTAGTGCTTTTGCTAGTTTAGCTGGGTTTCATACCAGAGACAAATGGGAGGCATGCTAAGGCCGCCCCGCCGTTAGTGTGTGGAGCACCCTAAACCTTCACTTGACTTTTATAATACAAACTGCGTAGGGCGAGAAACAACTAGCTGTAGACAATAACATGCTATTTCGTTTCCAGGTTGTTTGTCGGTTGTTGTAGCTGAGTTTCTATGCTTCCGCCGCTAGTTCCGCCGTTTTGTCTAGCAAGGATTTAAACTGTATTTTATGATCTTTATGAACGCTACATACGTAGGTCACTCGGTAAGTCTTGTCGTTTAGCACAATTTTTACAAGCTATTAATTTCGTTTGATACCTACGTATAGTGCATGCGTACACGTGTTAACAGGTCGAAACTTGTCAGTTGCCGTCTAATAGTTATTGAGATAACACGTGTGAAAGTGTAAGTATGGCATCTCTTACGAGCTCTCAAGTTCGCGCGATTATTTATTACAATTTTCGACGTGACTTGTCTCGAAAACAATGTCACGAAGAAATGCAACGTGTATTGGGCGATACTTCACCATCCCTCAGGACTGTCGAGCGATGGTATAAACAGTTCAAAAGAGGCCTTTTTGATCTGGAAGACGATCCGCGTCCGGGAAGGCCGAATGAGGTGACGACCTCCGAAACAATCGCTGCTGTTGAAAAACTAATTAAAGAGAATCGCAGAATCACATACAAGCAAATTGAGGAAATCCTCGGCATTTCTGCATGGGCTGTAAATAACATTTTACATAAACATTTGCATGTACATAAAGTTTGTACAGTTTTTGTCCCGCACAAGCTGACTGACGATCAAAGAAACAAGCGTGTAGAATGGTGTAAAAAAATGCTTAACAAATTTAAATCAGGGCGTTCTTCTGAGGTGTCTGCAATTGTGACAGGGGATGAAGCTTGGATATATTATTATGACCTTCCAACAAAGTCTCAAAGTCGTCTATGGATTTTTGAAAATAAAGATAATCCAACGATGCCTAGGAAGTCAAGTTCAGTTAAAAAAAAATATTAGTTGTTTTTTTTGGCCGTTGTGGTATAATAAAGACCATTCCTTTAGATACGCAACGCAGTGTTACTGCTGAATGGTATGTTCAATCGTGCTTGATCCCGCTAATGCAAACACTTAAGGAATTGCGACCAAAAAGCCAACTGCGCTCATGGCTGCTTCACCATGACAACGCACCGATTCATCGCACTCAAAAAATTGCTGAATTTCTGGCGTCTTCCGGTATTGGACTATTAGATCACCCAGCCTACAGTCCTGATCTAGCGCCCTGTGATTTCGCCCTCTTTCCATATGTAAAGAATCAACTAAAAGGACGCAAGTTTTCTTCAGACAAAGAGATTTTGACTGCTTGGGACGAAATCTGTATTTCTATCCCCGAAGAGAAGTGGAATCTCTGGTTTAATGAGTGGTTTGAGCGCATGAATAAGTATGTGTTAAGTGATGGTAGCTACTTTGAAAAACAATAAAATTTAGAAGTAAAACGACAAGACTTACCGAGTGACCTATGTATAGTACGGGTTTTCTACGTGTAAGCGATCACTCTACCCAAAACTGCTTTTAATTATAAATCAATTTTACTTTGGGTACAACTATTATTAGACAGATAAATATTATTACATAAACAGTATCGTATTTCTCGGTCTATGCTGAAAGCTCTTCTTCAATTATAGGTTTGAACCTATAATTATAATTTAAGTGAGAATCCTTTTCCTGTTTAGATTCGAGAGAGCTTTAAGTTACAACGTAGGAGTAAATCTATGTAGACTTAGTTTCACTAAGGGTAAATGTAAACAATATTAATCTATTGATGGTGGAGTTTGTATAACTTCTAACTACAACAAGTAACGAAAACAGTTTAACTAGTAAATTGCTAGAGCTAGCATGCCGCCCTTACAGTTTCTTTGATTTATTAGGACAATCACAACAAAATATAATTTTCTTTTTGATTTATTTGAATCTTCAAACGTTTACTTAACATGCATTTATTAAAGATAGAGTTTTCAGATCTTTAGCAAGTAGGTACATACAAATGAGAACTCTTAACTCGAAACTGTATTTGTTTATAGAAAATAAGGATACCAAAAAAGGTTTTCAGTAAAACCAAAATCTAAATCTCGAGATCAATTTCAGGAATTGAGGATTTCAATAATTGATGCTAACGTAGCCTGCGGTACCATCTGATGAAGTATTTATAATTTTCTGGGAAGAAAAATTGGATCAGTGCACTGTTTTGCGGTGCAAATGAGTAAACTCTTTGTAGATTAGTTTGCCAAGATATGAATGGATGTGCTTAAGAACAGACTTATCTATTATCCTCACATTTTTTGTCAAGGAGTAGGCCAGACTGGTGACTAAAATTTTATTATATTTTATAATAATTTAGTATATTGCGTTATCGTTAATTTAATTAGACGCTTTCACGGTCAAGTACCTCGGAGGTCAGGTCATAAACGTGTAACCTCTTTAAAAGGTAAAGGACTTAAATGTAGCGTGAATATGTTAACTAATGTGACATTGAATAATACTCAAAAATAAGTGATAATTTTATTAAATGTAGTAACATGTTGCGGTTTTATTTTTAGTTACACAATTTATATCATCTATGTTTCAAAGCAACGAAACGAGATTACGAGAAGCTAATAAAATTGTGTATGTAATTAGTTTTCATAAAAGTTTATTTTATTGCTGAATTCATTTGGTTGATGTTAGCAAAATAGTGCTCTATCCACATGAACAGGCCCTTAAAATCAAACTTAAATATTAAGTACCCACCTTGCACATAGATGTGGAAATTCCATTATCGCTTGCCATAACAATGCAGCGCTGAATTCTGTGCCTTTAACAGGTAATTCACGTGTATATCCCAACGTTACGTCACAGATACGAGGTTGCATAATTTCAATATAATACTGCAAATTGTGACGTACCTGGTGTTGTTGTTGGTGGAAACTCTTTGTTATATTCATTCATATTATCAATATAGGTCGAATTAAACAGGGTCTTGTCAGCATTTGAAAAGCCTAGTACATAATGCTAATTGAATGTAGAGTCATGTCTGTCGCTGTAAAATGCACTTAAGAACCTATAGCATCACGTTGAGTGGATCTTTATAAAAAAAACCGGACATGCGCGAGTCGGATTCGCGCACGAAGGCTACCATTATCTATAAAAATGGCAAAAAAAAATCATGTCTGTTGTATGGGAGCCCCCTTAAATATTTATTTTATTCAGTTTTTTAGTATTTGTTGTTATAGCGGCAACAGAAATAGGTACATCATCTGTGAAAATTTCAAGTATCTAACTATCACGGTTCATGAGATACAACCTGGTGACAGACCTTCGGACGGACGGACGGACAGCGGAGCGGTAGTGATAGGGTTCCGTTTTTCCATTTGGCTACGAAACCCTAAAATAGTAACAAAGGATCTCTGGCCATATTTACATCTAGTAGCAATTTGGATCGCCAATAGACTGTCATAAATTAATCTACATAATTTTATTGCGAACACATAAACTACAGCCACCATAAATACATATCAGCTATTGTCACACATTCCAATCATTTAATCAGTCATCGATAAGATTTTGATTTTTAATATCCCATTGCAACCCTACTGAAAAATCTACCTTAGTTTTTCACTCACAAAATTCATTTTCCAACGACAAGATTACTAAACATCCCCCATTGAATATCTCACTTTATGACGTAGCACTAGGGCTGAATTTTGGCAATCAATGGTGTTAATAACATAGGGGGTGAATAATTCTCTTAGTATAGTGATTACGTGAGCCGCACGCGCCACCCCCCGTGGGATCGGCGCGCGCGCTCGTTCCCACGTCATTGACGTCATTGCGGGGAAAATTGACATTTTCCCCTGCACTAATGTAAATATTGTCAAATGGACTTGTATTGTGTGTTATTGTTACACAAAGAAGCGAATTGTTTTGTGGTTTCCATTGAGGGACCTTAAAACCGTAATGCAGGTTACTATTTCCACGGCTTGCTCACAAGAACTGTTCTTTAGTAGACATATTTTTCTTAAATATGGATTGATAAATTTCAATAATAAAATTAATCACAGTATTGAATGTGGGTTTCCTGAAAGCTTTATCTAATAAATCCGTAACACGACATAATATAATTAAACAAATAAAAAACTTTCGTATAAATCATTAATTTCACTTTATAAAAGCTGAAATGGAATAAATAAATCCAGAACAAGGCCGTTCAATACAGTCCTTCAATAAAACTTGACCCAAAAAGCATAATTTAATTATCCAGATTGATAGATACTAACTGTATGGCTGAGTTATTCAATAAATTATGCTAATCTGTCTGAAATTGATCCAATTATGGGCGAAAGTGTCAAATAGTTAGGTCAATAGTGACAAATAGATGACAGTTATGATACGAAACTTTAAAACTATATCCAGCAGTGCTATTCTGCAAAAATCTCACCGTGAGAACTTAGGTGAGGTGAGCGGGAAGTGAGCTGTCATTAGGGATTAACACTACTCTCTTCAAGCTCACTTCACTTATGATTTCACGTTGAGATTTTTACAGAATCGACCTGCTGCACCCTAATTGTGTGACACACTATAAATCGTAATCTGAATCATTTAGAAGGATATTGTTAATCCATTGCTTCATATGTTGGAAAAATTTGCCTGCTCAACAACGTAAATAACGCAATGAATGTTGTTGAACTGTTAAAATGAAAGACATTTCTACTGTTAGTGGGTTACGCAATTACCCCGCTCGCTGGTCAAAACATTTATATGGCTTATTATCGGCACAAAGGTCCTTAACGCGGCTTATGGTAGGAGTCGATTGGTAGAAATCGTCACGTAAGAAGTATCGCGTAAAGAACTTCGTTGCTGACGGGTGTCCCCGACCGCATACACTTTTTTTTGCTTTTGTACCATTCTATTTTAAGTTTGTCACAAAGTTACATTTTATCCAGTTGTATCACGATCGTGCTGTATCATACTAAGTTAGAAGCTTCCACAAATCCACATGCGGCTTCTAAGCACTATGCAAGTAAGTATACACACGGATGGCCCCTGTGAAAGCTGTGTGTGTGAGAGGGTGGTCCGATTTGTGTGAGAGGGTGGTTCGATATCGGTGGGCCGCAGTATTTGCTAACTTCTGACGGTGCTACGTAACTGCGATACATCCATTGAATTTAATGCAAATTGCATGGTGACTGGAGATAATGGTTTGTGCTGGACGTGCAGACAACTTGCTGTTTCATGGAATACTTAAAGTTATATGTATATTGGGAAATAACTAAATAAATGGACTTCGAGTATCTACCTACTTTTCAATGGTCGTGTATAAGTTTCATAGATGCAAATAGTAGTTCATGGCGGACGAACTTGTAGACCTTTTCACATTATAACCAGTAAACCTTGCTTACACTAACGCTAAGTTGGCATTTATTAATGATTTTTTTGTTCAATATTTACGGATTCTTCTATTCTAGTGCAAATAAAGTTGATTCCTATGGTAAAAGCCATGAACCATTCTTTAACTAAGATTCTCATTAGTGCTGTCTAAACCTAGATTTGCCTAGAAGAGCGTTTCTGCCATGTTTATAACGGACGTCATGAAAATCTGTCATTTCCACTAGTATTTCATATTAAGGTGTCAAAAAAACGCTCTGTATTTGGACATTACGGCCGCATGTGGCGGTCACCGCTCTTCTAGGAAATAGTAGGTTAACTATTTAATCGTACCGAACTACCTCATCAAAAACGTCACTAGTAAAAAACCATATACCATAATGACTATAATTTCCCTACTCTTTACAAACGCGTGTATCCACGTGACACAAAGGGTTGTGTCTCTATTTTCACAGACAACTTAGAGTTACTACGCATATTGTGGCTCAACTCTATGGCTCTACGCACGTCTACACTTATGCGACAAATGTCGATCGATCCGCAATGTTTATTATATTAGGTGATAGTGATATTAGGGTTGTCAACTTTTTTTTATATCAAATATAGTATTTTCGAAAAGATTGAATTGACTTTCTTACTTACTACATTTTTTCATAAACAAAAAACATAGTAAGTAGGAATGTTAAAAAAAAAAATTACTACTTTGATCCTTTAGTAACAGGATTTTTTTAAATGTCTCATTCATAACTATTAGTACGCTCTAAATTAATGTTATAAACTTCCAACAAATCAGCTTATATGAGATTAATTATACTGGCCCGATTGCGATCATATCGTCATTTCGTATTGAAATGAAAATATAGATATAGTAAGCGAAACTATCGCCTACTACAATAGATATTATATAAGTAGTAGGGTTGGCAACCCTACGTCAGGTAGACATATTTTGTATGAAACCATACCTATGAATTACGCAATTGTAAAGTTTGAGGAAAATTTTGCTGTAAATGTAAGGGATGACCACAGGTGTTTGCGGTACTGTTTAAGAGAAAATTCTTTAAAGTTTTCGCGGAAGGAAAATATGTGAAAAGCAATTAGCAAACATTGTTTCTACCTCCCTCCATAAATTGATAGCCAAGTCTTGCAATATGAACAGGCAAAAACTTCTTAGCAAAGCGACTAGAAACTGTGAAAGGGTTGTGGTTTTTAGGGGCAGAGGTAACAGTATAGAACATTTCAATGTTAAAAAAAAAATCGACGAATTGAAAATCTCCTCCTTTTTGTTCCGTTAAAAAGAGCTTTGTTTTTCATAAACGGTAGGTACATAATATATGTACTTGCAGATGTAAAAAACAAAACGAAATTTCCATAAAAAGTTGAAGGTTTTAAACCCTTACCATATTTCTCTGAATTTCAAACTCGTGTTGTGTCGCATCGCTTGGTCAGAACAGCGTCTTTAATCCTTGGCTCAGAGCCTTTTGGTGTCACCTTTTATCTCCGTAAAGCGAGTTGGTAAATGCTTCCTGGAACCCTCCTAAGGAAATAAGCTTCGAGATACCTACCTAGCTATGTGTCTACCAGTACCTAAATGATGTTGTTGACGAATACCGAAATAATAAGGGAAAGTTTTCTTTGTTTGTGTCGTTACTGTCAAGGTATGTATTATGTTCAAATGTATGCCTAAACAATTATTTGAATATCGGCTGTAGGACTATGGTTTCTTGAAAAATATAGTTACTTCGTATTGTAAAGTCTGCAAAATTAATTAAATTTTATGTTTTTGTATTATAACTAGATAAAAGAACAAGCCTATTACTTTCCTTGCAAACCAACTGTAAAAACAAAGAACCTATTATAAATAAAATTATGAAAAAAATGTGTCAACTGTTATTTTCAGTGACAGCAAAAGGAAAATAGAAATTGAAAACTTTATATTGATATGAATAAGAAGTAGTAATTTGAAAATCATGTTATAATTTATTAAACAGTAGAATAAGTAGGTACGTAAAAAGTTTAGTTATATAAGAAAAACTAAAACGTTTTTCATACAAATCGGTACTTAGTTTTCCAAATTCGTAACCGTGTCAATATTTTGCCAAAACAATAACAGACCTTCATACATGATGTTTTTAATTTCACGGCTCGTAGCGCCCAGTGTTGCCAAATATTGAAATGGTCCCGGGCTCAACACATTTATATTTATAAACGACTGGCGATCCACCCCTACTTCTTACGTTTTTGACGACTTGACAAAACACGGAGATTTTTTATTTTATGTATGTTCAATACTAATGTATTATACTCGTACATATGTACAAAGAGAATATATATATATAATGTGATATAGAAGACAGTACAGTATGTCAAAGTTCAAGGACAGGTTCACGGACTATGAAAAAGAGTATGGGGAAGTAACGCTTTGTAGATACAATGACCTGAAGGAGTATGGAAATAAATCTATCTATTGATAAAAGAGTTCCGTGACTGCCAGACGGGCAACGCATGGATTAAACCACTTTAGACAGAAATGTGAAAAATATAAATATTATTGCACATTGTCTAGGAAAAAATCAAATAAATAGGTACAGAGAGTGCTCTAATAATAAATCGGTGCGGTGGGCGGTCTTATCGCAATCAGTAATTATTGCCCATCAGATTTCATTTCTCGAAACTTGACCACTTAGCAAAGAGGGGGTGCTGTGTTGGGTTTGTTAGCCGACAAAGTCGTGGCAAACCGCTAGTATCTGTACCAACATAATAACAAATTACATAATTTTTCGTGTAGATCTGTGTGACCGCTTAGGTCTTCTAAACTACACAATGGATTTTGAAGAAGAAGTTTGTAACATCTATGGTTATCTTAAAATCTCGATACTTTGACATGCCCCCACATCAGTAGATTGCCCCCGTTCGAAGCATGGGCGGGTCGCTCATATATATGCTCAGTTGCTCGTCATGCTGAGTATGTTATACTCGTATTATCTAATCAAGTGATGGAAGTATGCAGCCTATTATAAACCCACAGTGGGTTGTCGGGTCATCGATCATAGCTTCGGTGATAGCATAACCTTTAATCTTAATATCATACATTGGCTTCAAAGATTCATCTAGCTATATTTTATTTTATTTATTGATGTACCGTCATATTAAAAAAAAAATGTTTTTAAAATAAAACTTTACAGGTCTTTACACAAGAGGACCACGGGACTGGTCTTCGCATACATATACAACGTTGCCTTTTTTCGCTTTGAATTATGATTAGAGCGAGTGGCTCGTGGCTGAATAATACTAGCCCCTCGGATCGATCGTCAAGGTTAAGCAACGCTTGCTTAGGACGGTCCCTGGGCCGCACCCTTCGTGCCTCGGAAAGCATGTTAAGCAGTTGATTCCGACCGTCTTTCGTAGGTCTTTGACAGTTGTTACGGGTAGTCAGAAGTCCGAAAGTTTAATAATCAGTCTTACCAAGGGGTATCGTGTTACCCAGTAACTGGGTGGTAGGGGTCAGATAGGTAGTCACTCGTATGTACAATAATGGCATTCAGCTGCATCCCGTAAGACCGGAAGTCGACGCCAATATAGTTGGGGAGAGGCTAGGCTGATGATGACATCGCGTTAGGTTATTCAGGCTGAAAACGAGAATATGAAAATGACAATGTTTTGATTGTGAAATGTGAATTGTGAAATCCCCACGATAGTACGTAAGATAATTCTAAAATAGGTATTGACGCATTGTAATTAATATCCTTCCAAATTCTATTTACAAAGTCGATTGTAGAGCCTTAATCAAAATCTCATTTGTCGAATGTTTCCACTCGGTAAATTTTGCACCCCCGCACTTATTAAATTTAAAAGCTTTTTAAGAAGCGTTCTTTCCAAATATCGATATCACGACAACTCAAGAGCTTTATATTTTAATGTCAACGGTCACACAAGACAAATATATAAGTCTTTTAGGCACTTCATTATTCCTAAAATAAATATCGGCGTGAGACAGAAGCCCTCGCGGTTATTCATGTACTCGCTTCTGCCCGCGACTTGATCCGCGTGAAATTTCTTTTTTCCCGATCCACCCCGTCGCATAACATCATCTGCCCGTGCTATCACTTCGGACTTTTATTCTTTTTGCTCGACTCCTAAAGGTCATAGCGTGATGTTAAATATCCGATAGCCTTCCTCGAGAATTAGGCTATCAAATGCTAAAAAATATTTGTCCAAATCCGGCCGGTAGTTTCAGAGATTAGCGCGTAAAAAAAATAACAAAGAAACTCTTCAGCTTTATTATTCGTACATATTGCCTTGACGTCAAAATCACGGTCTCAACAAGCAATATATGTAATTATGTACCTACATATTCTCATTTCTGTGAAGGAGATATATTAAATTGGGTTCACATCGAAAGTTCTCCAGAAAAATATGATTACAGTCAACCGTCAGACCTTATTAAGAGTTCTGGAAATCTAGGAAATCCAATTTCGTTCCTCGGGAAAGGGCGAAAGATGAGTATAGCTCGGAATCCAATTTGGCTGTGCCCGGTAACGCTGCAACCAATTGTATTAATTCATAGCCATATTTATCATATATAGTTATCTATCATAATTAAGTTGATCGCGATACTGAAAAAATACGTTTAACACGTTCGGGCCCGCACCGCTCTCGTGAGGTGCACACGATATGACACAATATTTTACGCGTACGCGTATGCGCGTGCAAGTGTTTAGTAGACGACCCCAATAAGCCGCCAAAATTCGTTTTTTTGTGGTTCAAAGTGTTTGACACTTGAAAGTGTTGCGGCGCAAAAGTTCAACTAATGGAATTTACTACGGCTCCCTGGCGTCGTGAGACGTAGTGCAAATAATATCACGTTATTATTAGACGTGATGAGACGTTGTGTCAATAATAAATTATACAAATTTAGCGTTATATGACGTTGCGGGCCCGAACGTGTTAAGATATACGTAAGAGGTCCCTCTGTACTCGTTGTCCGTACGACGTTAGGAATATTTGTTCACTTATAGAACATAACTAATTTATGAGTGATTCTATTATGACTTCTTTCCTTTTCAAATATAATTTTTAGAAAATGTAAGCAGTAAGTACTTATTCAGGCCTTTGGGTTGGCAACTGTAAATCTAAATATTTGGGATAAATACTTTACAAAATATTGGTCCTAGGTTCCGCACACTCCAAACTCTGTGACTTTGGCTTGATATTATAGCTAGGAATATGCCTATTATGCCTTGTGGTGATGTTTTTCAAAAATGTCAGGTGCACAGTACTCGCAACCGCCGTGCCTGTAGGACCATATGTATGAACGCAAACGAAGCAATTGGAGTACGTAAGAATGATAAGTAGCAGGTGGCGTTGTCTGGCTTTCTGCCTTACCCCATGGCAAAAAGGCGTGAATTTATGTCAGGTCAATATGATTAACGACTTGTTTTGATATCGTGAGTCAGATGTTTTGTTTGATAGGCATTGTTTTTGGGCCATCTAGAAATGAAAGGAAAGTTTTTCATGAAGATAATGTAAGTCACAAGCACTTGATATAAAGCTATCGAAGGAAGAGTTGTGCACTTATGTGTGGGTGTATTACATTATTTGTCGATTGTTCATCAAATATAGAGCAGGAGAGCAGTGGTGGCCCAGTGGTCGCGGCCCCAACTTACGAGTTGTAGGTCGTGGGTTCAAACCCAGCCAGACAGCCGCTTTACTTTGTGTCATCACCACTGCTCTTAAAAACGGTGAAGTGAAACATCTTGAGGAAACCGGCATGTCCTAGAACCAAACATTCGAAGCCATGTGACATCTACCAATCCGCACTGGGCCTGCGGGATAGAGTAAACCCACTCCCTCCAGAAGAGAGGCTGCCTGTGTCCCAACAGTGGGGACATTATAGGCTGATGATGCAATACCAAATAATCTCTTTTATTTTAGTTGAAAGTGGTCTTCAAGGATCTATTGTCTCGTTCTCAGTCATTCAACACAGCAGACGGTTATCTTATTTTAGACGTTATATTTTTACAAATCCAATGTCTTCAGTTCTTACCACGTGTTTTCCTCCATGAATGAAAGAAATGACGTACATTTAGATACTTACCTATTTGAAAGCATGTTTTACTGCACGTTGTGTAGACAACTGAAGGTTTAATGTAACGTAATGGCACGAGGAAAGATGGGTGATTCATGAAATTGTCGGGTGTAACTGAGAAGCTCACTTATTTTAGTCAACTAATAGTTGGTTTTGACTTTAGTGGATGCGACTGGGTCAGGAAGGCGAGGGTGAAACCCCTCGTCTTCCAATAGTTTGTGATGCAAGCCAAAAATGCTTCACTTGTATCAAAAAATCGAGTTGAAGAGCTGGTGTGGTGGTAGTACCACGAGCAGTTGCTCTGTACGCACCTCTTGTGCAGCAAAAAGAAACAATATTTTAACTGTTTCTTGTAATAATAATTCAGCAGTGCTTGTTCTAATAATGAAAATATTTCATTACATTGGAGCCCTTTATTTTAATGGCCATTAGTGTATGTTATGTATCGCTGCAACACTATGCTGATACATGGTGGCCAGTGGCGCTTGCTGGCGAACCGACCTCTGACCCTTGGCCTTGACCTCGGGGTAGGGGTTTGTTATTAAGTTAGCTACTCACTCTAGCTGAGCTCTGGCTAGCTATAGGCACATATTTTATTACTGTAAGTAGCACAAACACTTTTACACGTCAATCATATTTTGAAAACTGACTACTCTGAGAAGAAAAGCCGAAACAAACTCAGAGGTTACAGTCTGTTTTAAAGTTCAAACATAATCTTGGTCTGATCATGTGAAGACCATGTAGATTAACGTCTGTAATGGTCTCTTGAGGAAAGAACCACACAGATTGAGTGGACCTGTCTAGTCAGTGCACGCATTTGTCAGTAATCATAGTGCGCGCACGACAGATTTTTTTTATAACTAAATCTTCTTTCTATATCTATGAAATATTAAAAGATAAAATTCTTGGTTTGTTTGTAACACGAAATCTCTAGAAGTACCGATCCGATTACAAAAATTATTTCAATGATAGAAACCTACACAATTAGCGAGTGCAAAGGATGTATTTTATGGTTTAGTTGACTTCCACACGGACGGAAGTCGCGGGGGATTACAAATAAGAAGTTATTTTTCAAGGCACCAAGATGAAGAAGAATGAAGATGACTTTTTACTTGATGACTTTATAGTTTCTCTTATGGGTATATACAAATTGTCTTTAACTTTTGTAGTTACTTGGTTTTCCACCGTTATCACTACATAGTATAAAACAAAGTCGCTTCCCGCTGTCTGTCCCTATGTATGCTTAGATCTTTAAAACTACGCAACGGATTTTGATGCGGTTTTTTTTAATAGATAGAGTAATTCAAGAGGAAGGTTTATATGTATAATACATGCATAATATAGTAGAGAAAAACTGTACATTTTAGAGGTTTCTAATGTGATGTCGTAAATAAACACATTTTTTTGCGCTTACATTGCAAACGCTGGCTTGACCCTACGAGATAGATCAAAATAATGTACTACAGTATTGTACACCTTAAAAAGGTCTATAAAAAAGTCCACGACGATGTCATATGTCTATCTCTTAGGGATAACCCACAATAACCATTTTTTATTCTATACTTTTTAAGAGAAATAATGGCTCTAAAATTATCAGTGTTTCTCTAATATATTATGCTTGTATTATATGCATATAAGCCTTCCTCTTGAATCACTCTATCTATTAAAAAAAAACCGCATCAAAATCTGTTTTAAAGTTCTAAGCATACATAGAGACAGACAGACAGCGGGAAGCGACTTTGTTTTATACTATGTAGTGATAGTGATCAGCATTGCACCCGTGCGAAGCCGGGGCGGGTCGCTAGTAATTAAATAAATGAGGAACCTCCTTACAATCTGAGTAAGAAGTACTGCTTTCTGCGTCTCAAGAGTCAACCGTCAAACTAAAGCCTTTTTAGTTGATGGTCAAGGTTCCTAGTTACTTTTGAACATCTGCCAAAACGACTAAGTACTTATAGACACAATGATCGCTGAGATATTCCTCTATAGTCTATACCAACAACTTTTTGGATACTTGGGAGCAGTGGTGGCTAAGGGGTAACGGCCGCGACTTACGAGTTATAGGTCGTGGGTTCGAACGCAGACAGGAGCTTTACTTTGAGTAAATTATTTCATCAGCACTGCTCTCAAAACGGTGAAGGAAAACAGCGTGACGAAACCGGCATGTCCTAGAACCAAAAAAAAATCGAAGGCATAGGTCGTCTACCAACCCGCACTGGGCCCTCGTGGTGGATTACAGCCCACTCCCTCTCACAGAGAGGAGGCCTGTGTCCCAGCAGTGGGAAAGTTATGGGCAGATTGTACTTATACTTGATTATTTCTCTTTTTTAGTATTTTTCTTGTGTTATGTAAATCCATCTGTTTGCATGTAAGCATACTGTTTAACCCTATTATCTCCGCTGCAGTCCTGGATCTGAGTGACCCGGTTACACTGTCCCTTGCAAACGACGTCTGTGTCCACAACCTTATGGAAAAATTTCTCTTAAATAGAGCACTAGATGAGGTCTGATAACGCCTGATAAGGAACTAGGCTTACTTGAGATAATTTGTGTTGAATTGTTGATATCTATGAATAGCAAATATTTTGTACAAGAGACCTTGGGTGACCTTGATTTTTAAGAATGAGTGATTATTTATTTATTTAGGTTTAAGGGTTTACTAAACGCATGTTTAATTTCGACTCCAAACTATCCCATGGAATTGTTTTTTTTTTTTTTTTTTGTTTTTTCATATCGAGGATTGAAAGCAGTAACAAAACATCTTTCGAAATAGATTGCACACATTTTCTGGTTAATTAGTAAGTCTATGACTTACGTGTCCATGGAAGTCGACGCTCAAGAGCATCCTGAACACTTAGCAAAGCTCTGGGCAGTTAGCCTGGATTATACCCGGCTGGCTGGCTTGGCTAGCTGGTTAGTTGGTTGGATTATATACATAATTAATATAATATTATGAATGCGAAAGTAACTCTTTCTGTCTGTGTGTTGACTTTTCACGCCTTAACGGCTCAAACGATTTGAATGGGCTCATGGATAGACCATACATATTTTAGCATACTTTTTATCCCCATAGTACAATCCCGTGGGATAGCTTACGACATCCACACGGGTGAAGCCCAGAGCAAAAGCTAGTAGGTATTTTATAATTCTAAGTCCCTTCCGTGTTATCTTAATCCGTGTAGTAGCCCACGGGGCCGACAGCGTGGATGACTCCGGCCCTACGCTTCTCCTAAGAGCTGTCACGTGCGCCGGACGCCGCGCGCCGTGCGGTCCGGTTACGGTCCCTACTGACATCTGAGACAGTCATCGACTTTTACTGTAGTTAGGGTTGCTTGATTTTTTTGATGTTCTAGAAAGGGTTGAAGAAGTGATGCTTGGAATAAAATGAATGTGTAGTATTTTTGTCATAAAATGCAATATTTGATTTATCGTTGCAATAAGGTCATTATTTCACTAGAAACAACTAAATAAATGGTGGTCATGTCCTCACGTAAGTTTTGTGCTAAGACTAGATAGATTCCTTTTGTTTTGATTTTTTTTTTGTTAATCTATACTGTCCCACTGCTGGGCAAGGTCCTCCCCAAACCCTCCCAGGAACTCTTTTCCCGCACCACCACATACCAGCTGTCGCAGTACACGTCCAGGTCATCTCGCCACCACTTTCTGGTCCGACCTCGTCGGCGCCATCCATCTTCAGGCACCCATTGTGAGGAAACTTTTGCCCAGATTCCTTGTGCCTAACATTTTATTTTAGATTGCCTCATATTTCACAATTCCACATGCAGTCCTTTCACAGAAATTTGACCTCTGACAGCAGCTAGCCAGCAACCTTCTTGTAACGAGAATAATCAGGTTACTGTGATTTAGTGAAGAAAAATCTGAGGTGAAGGCACTTTACATACATACTGTATGAAAAACGGTAACAAATAAAATTACTGTCGCCGAAAACACATTATTATTTCCATACATTACCTGTATAACGTTTTCCTAAAACACTGCTTTTTTGTAGGAATATGTAATTACGGTTTCACCTTTAACAAGGTTATTATACCTTGTTAAAGGTGAATGTTAGAAGTGAGTTCAAGTGTTCCACTGCATTTTAATTTGAACTTTTGACCTTTCAATCGCCATTTAACTATTGTTATAATGTATTTAAATGTTCAGCTATAGGCTTCATCCGGTCGATTCTTTAAAAATCTCACCGTGAAAACATGCGTGGAGTGAGCTGTCAGTGTCATCCCACTGATGCTAGGGATTGATCAAGCAAACATTTGCAATCATAATCGAGATTTTAATAATATTTTTTATGCTAATTCTATTGATCATTTTATAATAATTTCAAAGCTAATATTTTAGTTGTCAAAAGCCCGTTGTTTAATCCCACGTAGTTTGTGTGGCAATCGGATGAAATGATCACGCCGACTCGTCAGGACTAGTCTAGGAAAAAAAAAGAAAAAATAAAACAACATTAAGATTCTGACTGAGTTTCTGTTTTGCTATTTTATTTTAAAACCTCACAAAATAGTAATGCTTGGACAGCTAAAATACTAGCGTTGAAATTATATAAAATGATCCATAGAATTAGCATAAATATATTATTAAAATCACGATTATGATTTTAAATGTATGCTTGGTTAATCCCTAGTACCAAGTGGGATGACACTGACAGCTCACTCCACGCATGTTTTCACGGTGAGATTTTTACAGAATCGACCGGCTGAAGCCTATAGCTGAACCTTTAAATAAATTATAACAATAGTTCAATTGCGATTGCGAAAATGATTGGCTATTGGTTTGTTTACTTTGAATACTTTTAGGAAATATGAAAAACTTATCGTAACAGATCGATCTAAAGTTTCCAAAGGAACAAATGGTGTTTATATTAATTTTTTGTGTGTTGTTTTCTGGAGTAGGTCACAAGAATTGGCGCAGTTCAGTCAATAGCAACAAAACTATTGAAGCCTGATCAGCGCAATAATTACATACAATGGATTGTGGTGACCCATTTCTCTTAATCGGAATTCATTGAACCTTACCTAATGATTGAAGTATTTTTCCTTTTAATATTATTTACTACTCTTACTTCTTACTATTATTTCTTTATATCTTGTTTACTGGTGTGATTTAAAAAATATACAGGATCAAATTAAATTATCTAGCGAAACTCTGCAGACGTGATGGGTATGAATATCTTAATATGATAAAACAAAAAGACTTGAGGTTTTTTGGGGAGTCAACGACCGCTTGTAGTCTTGTTAGTTGAAGTATGAGTTGAGAATGTATTTTTATTTTCTTTTATCGTGTTTAGATATCGATACTCATCACGTCTGTAAAATTTATAGAAAAAAAAAAAAACAAATTAGCGCCTGTCCACATGTTGTCGTTGTGGTGTCATCGTGAAATGTGTGATCGGGCCCTTCCATTCACTCCTAACCCTAATTTACTCACAATGCCAATATCTTTAACTATCCAAAAGAATCAACAACCTCAACCAAGAAATACCTAACATTAAATCTCACTATAGATAAAAAGTTTTTAATTAATGCTTTATCCAGCACCTATTTAACGCTTTAGTACAAAACTAAAAGAGAAGGGACTTTAATTATCTGCCTGATAACCACTTACCCAAATAATTTAGACTCCAACCTTTATCTGACCCAAATTCACTGAAGTTCGTCTCAATAGACAGCCTTAGACGTAGAATAAAGAAATAGCAAATAAGCGAAACTTAGTTTTGCACTTTGTGTACAGTCACCAAAAGAGTTACAACAGAACTACACCCGACAACCTTGGTTAGTTATCTCCTTTGGTGACGGTACGTGCGCCGATACTGCTGCTATAATTAAGTACCTACCGATTCCAATTCCCGTGCTACGCTACGGCCCACAGGTATCGCGCTTTTAAATGAATATGACATTAGTTGCGCGAATAATCAAGTTGCAGCAGTACGTCTTTTTATTTTTTCTCTTAATTTTGTATGTTGCGCTTACACTTAATTGCAATTTAAAACGTTTATTATGTAGTATCTTGACTCTAACCGTTGTGTAAAGGATCATGTTCTATCTAAGAGAGCTGGGTGATCTGTAACTCAGAACCCTCCTATCTCAGACACCTTTCTCTTTTTAAGATTGTGCATTATATATCTATGTATTGTTATTAATTCTTGTATTGTATAGTCATTTCCTAGCTATCTATCCCGTATGTTGCACCTACCATGTTTTGTCTCTGCATCACCCTAAGGTTGACTGGTAGAAAATGCCTCAGGTATTAAGTCCGCCTTTGTACAGTACTTTTTTTACTTGTGCATAAAGTTTTAATAAATAAATAAAATGCATTAATCAGTGCCTGTAATATGACGCTGAGATAAATAAAGATTTATGATCATGACGATTATGATTGACTCATACAAGCGATCGCGTTATGTACTCGCGCGACGATCGCAATGGTTAGGACACGGGGTAAACGTTTTAAACGCCCTGAAACAGCGATAACATGTAAAGACGGAAGGATGTGGTTTTCATACTTTTATTATGGTGAGACACATTAAAGTGGCAGTGTATTTTCAGCTTTAGAGCGGAGTTTCGCAGTAGGTGTTTATTTACGAGTATTTGGATTAACCTGCAATTCTTTCGTACATTTTTAAATTGTTTTTGTTTTTTTATTTCCCAGGTAAAGAATCTGATGACCTAGATACTCTATCGCACACGTACGGTAATTAGCGAGCCGGGAACGAACCTTGGACGTGACGTATCGACGGCGTGGAGGCTTCATTAACTATTGATGCGACCTTTGTTCTAATAAATTGGAGGTTCTTAAGAGATTCTTGTGAGCAGAGAAAGGGTTGAGAGATGTTTGTGGCTTGTACGGCAATTTGAAGGCATTTTAATATGGTGTTATTCTACCAATTTGCAATGCAACGCGGAACTGTTCCAGAATCGATTCATAATAATTATAATATTGATAGTTTGTAGAATACAATGATTATGTTATAGATTTTTCTATTCAAAATTATTCGATAGAGTACTATTACTATTCTATTTTATAAATTATTCTATCTCCAAGGTACAAAGTAATACTTCAATGAATATCTCTTTTGTGCATGAAAAAAGCATACAGACCCATTGCAAACCTTTTAGACCAAACTTGTTCGAGATAAGAATTAAGCAATCATAATCAGACTACTGCTATCAATCAACTCCGCCTAAGTCCACTGGCTATGAAAAGAATTTCCATATAATAATATGCAACACCATCATACGCAACTCATTGGTTTTTTCCAAAATGTCTGCCATTGACGTCTCTGAATCCAATGGGCCTAGCACGAACACACGGAAACATAACGTAAATTAAAATTATTTTAAAATTGAAAATACTCGTTGCGCACATAATATTTATTTATTTATTTCATTTCGGAAGACGTTCACTGCTGGACATACCTAGGCCTCCCCCAAACACCGACCGAATTTCTGCGACGTTTCCAAGGTCATCGGTTCACCCTGTGGGAGGCCTTCCAACGTCTTCTGGTACGCAGTCGCCACTCCAGAACTTTTCAGCCCCATCGGCCATCTGTTCTGCGAGCACTGTGCCCCGCCCACTGCCACTTAAGTTCGGCAATTCTTCGGTGTCGGTTACCTTGGTTATCCTACGGATCTCTTCATTTCATATACCTATACAACGTGTAACGTTAAATGCGCAAAACCTGAAAACAGTTTGATCAGGATAACGAGCAGAATTAATTGAACCACTTTTTAATATAGGTCATATTTTTCAAAAAAATCTTTATTAAAAACGTTGCGGTGTCTATTTATTAATAGGTCAAGCAATCCAAAATCAGCACGACTCCTCTCTCGATAAAGCGTCGTCGCAGAGGCAAGAAATGATCAGAATGGCCAGTAAAACTAAAACAGCACATAAAACCTTTACAATTTTTTTAAAGACTTATTTTCTCTCTGAAGTAGGCCAATTGAATTAAAAATCAGTTAGGGTGTCTGAGGTTTTGCGCATTTAACGTTAGACGTTGTAAAGGGTGTCTCAGTAAGAGTGCACTTTTTCATTTTAAAACAAAAACCAGTATTTTATGACAGAGTTGTGATATTTTTAATGTATTGTAAAGAAGACATGTTCCGATTAAGTATGGAATAAAATATCCGGCAAATTACCCCCACGGTTCCGATGACAGGCCATTACTCTTTTCATGAAATTTCCCATCACTTGCACAGAGATGTGGCTGTATCTCACCGATGACGCGTTGGATTTCCGATTTGAGCTCAGGAATTGTTTCGGGTTTATTCGCATATACCCGAGATTTCACAAAACCCCAAAGGGAAAAATCGCACGGCGTTAAATCGCACGATCTAATTCTCGGCTAAAAATTTGGCGAAGTTTGCGAGCGGTTTCAGCGTAACTTTCCCCATTTTTGTAATGAGTTTTCACAATTATAACGCGTTGATCTTTCGAAAAGCTCTCCATTTTTAATAATCGGAATAAACAGAGGTCACAGCTGTCAAATTTCAGAGTTGCAAATTGCATGAAAAAAAAAAATATTCCAATTTTAAAAAGTGCACTCTTACTGAGACACCCTTTATATATGGGTACCACCATCTGCCTAGCCTTTTCCCAACTATGTTGGGGTCGGCTTCCAGACTAACCGGATGCAGCTGAATTTATTATTAAATTTAATTTAATCTGTGTTTTACATGGAGCGACTGCCTATCTGACTTATACAACCCAGTAACTGGGTAATACTAGATATACTCGTACACACGCACATTCTACATTCTATATGTTGTGTTAGGTTACTGGGTTATATGGGTGATACTAATTATACTTGTCGTAAAAGTTGAAACCAAAGTGATATAGGCTAGTTGCATTTTCGAATCAAAAATCTTTCGAATTTATGTACGTTACGTTTATGTCGCGCGTTCGTGTCGGGGTTCTGCAACAAAACAATGCGCAACAGTCCATTACTCTACCTTACATGGTATTATCTACGTACGTACCTACATCATGCTAGCAGGTGCTACCGACGTGACCCGTGCGCTCGCCTTGACCGATTTACTGCCGTTATGTCAATACGATTCATATCATATTGTTAACAGGTGAAAGCTTTTGTGGTGAAATATTTCAGCTTTTACAGTGCCGAGAGCGAATAAAGTAGTGTTAAGTGGAAGTGGAAATCATTGTGAAATGAAATAAAATGAAATGTGAAAGAATTCGCCGAGGGAAATAGTAAGATATAACTAAATAAGTTCTGTGACTCACTACTTATAGGTCCTTCTATCCATCGCTATGAAAAGTGTGACTTGGAATATTTTTAAATAAGTGTCACGCGCCAAGTGCGCAGAACCGAAAGGAACTTCGTTCCAACCGAGTGTCCCACCAGTCCCACGACACCACTCGACGGTTTTATATTCTTCCAGGAACATTACAGATTAGAGCCTCAAAAGTTAGCAACGTATCGTATATCGTAACTGTAACGTAACGTATCTTTATAGTCTTTACCTCCCGGAATATAATAAAAAAGGTGCGGTGGTGGTGGTAAGGTGGTGGTGTGCTTGTTACTACTTACCAATCGTGCACACGACGCCCCATCCAATTTGTCACTATGAAAAAGTTCGCAACTAGCAGGCTTTGTAATGCATCAAAAAATAAACAACAATGCACATCCAGTCAAAATATACATAAATATACATATAGATGTATGTTTGTTAATGTGAAGCCTTGACAAATACTGCCCTACACTGGAGGATTTGCGTATTTGTGCATATATGAGTGAACTGGCTTAGCAGATACCCATAGCTCACTAACAATCATCTCTATTAATTATTCAGTGACGTCAAAAATGAGTTAATTACGTCACATTGTGCCTACACTTATAGTCTCATCGCGGCATTTTTAATTAAAGCTAACCTATTCGGACAGCTATGTGTCCTACTTTCTAACTTTCATATGAATGCTTGAGATAACGTTTACGTTTAGTTATAGGAATAGAAATGCTACTGTCTCCTTGTATCTTGGTCATAATCTCGAAATCCTTATCCTGGTCATAATTATTCAGCACTAACTAGGTTTTATACTGTGTCAAACGGATTCAATAGGCACATTTCTATAATAGGAGCTATAACTTTTAGGATTAACCGATATTTCCTCGAGGTACGAATACTTTGTCATTATCTACATACGTTTGGCAACGCAAATACCCACCGAGATAACGTCATGACCAAAAATGAGTTTTTATTTTTAATTTCCTACTTTATGAAGAAGGTTGCATACCGATCTATGATAAATGACTTCTCTATGACGTACATTTTTTATTATCAAAACTTATCAAAGGTCTTCTGTGACGTTTGACAAGGAAGACGAGTGCTCACCTGCAATCTACAATAAGAAGGGATTTCCTCTGAACTCGTTGTCGTCTCATCAAGTTTTATATCTTCCGCATTTAAGATAATATTTGCAGGGATTCTGTGAGAGGTGAGTGAAGACAATGTTGTTATTTCGAGGTTGAGAATGTGTTGACTTGTTGATTAACATTTTGCACGTCACTGCGTTCAAGTGTACTTAGGTAAAGGTTTTATAAGGTGGCAGGGAGATCGACGCGCAACCTATTTAGTACATGACTCTAAACACTCCTGCGCTTAAACGTTTGGTTGACTATTAAAAATAAAATGCTGTTCCATACATTTTAATCGCGTAGGTTTGTATTTTCTATGAAAAAGCTGACAGTTTTATTGATAACCGACGAAAAATGCCTTTCAGGTCCATTAGTTTGAGGCTGTGGTCGAGGTGATTGGGTATAATATATATTATTATTCTTTGTTTTTACATATCTCGGGACCATGGGATCCCGGTCCTTTGGAAGGCATACGAGGGGCCGAAGCCAACTCGTAGAGGCCCCTTAGGAAATTTGTATGAAATGCGGCACCAACCGACGATTATCCCTGTATCCACTATGCACGTGCACTCAAGGATAACCCCCGATTGGTGTAGTACTATTGCAGGGTATGGAGAAATACAAATTAGGGTTATGGCTTTGGATGACCAAAGTGGACTGGTTACCAAAAACTATGGAAGAACTACGGCCCCTGCCTGATCAATGTTTTATATATTCACGGATAAAATAGCAGACTTGCACACGCAATAATGGGTCCCCGAAAACGGTCGCTACGTAAAAGTGACGTAGCGACAAGGAGGGCAACATGTCCTAAGGTGCTTGAGGAATAGAGAGGTATTCCACGGCTTTCAGAACAATCCCAAAGCCCGGAAGATGATCAAGATCCCTATGAGCACTTACTAGAATACTTCCTTCCCCGGATTAAGTTTACTCTTGCGAATCTCCACTCACGCCGGTAAACGCAAGAATGAGGTGGGAGCTCTGTTCCTCGTCAGTTTTCACTCCAGCCTGCCAATAAAGGCAAGCCACAGGTGATGAACAAGACTACTCCGGGGAGATAGGGTCCGCGGGGTCGCTACTACCCAACAGCTTGCTACATGCTGCCCTGCTGGTTTCTGTATCTCTCTTAGTCTAGCTCCTCATACTAGACCGGTTCCGGTAAGGTAAACTCAGTTTTACCTTTTTTGCCATTTAATTGACGACATTAACTTAGTTAATTTCCCACAATTTGCAAAAACTGCAATTTTTCTTATTTTTTACAAAATATAGGGCTAAGTTGATAACTTAACCATAGAAATTAAAGTAAGAAGCCAGTTTGGAAGACTAGATGTGGTAAATAATCATTGGATAATTTTTTTATACTTAGTTAAAAATGAACTTGATCGCTAGACACTTTTGATGTGTGTATTTACTATCACCACTAACCCTTGTTTTTTTCAGGTGAGACCCAATACTAATGTAGTCACAATTTCCACACTCTAGAGACGTCACCCAAAAACCAATTATACACCACAACAAAGGGAATGAAAAAAAAAATATATATATCGCAATTAACAGATCGCGCGATTCATAAGATTCTGGGTAGACAGGGCAAAAGCCAAGCTGGCTTTTGGTGACCGATCTTAAAGGGTACTAATTAGATGTCGTATAGTCTGCAGACGTAGCTTGCGTTACAGTTGATACACAACATTCCCACTACAAAGTTCGCTCCATACCAAAATTGTGGTTTTAGGCTGTTAGTGGAATTATATTCCATCCAAATATATAAATCAGTTTAAAGGAAGAGTCACGTCATCATAATTACAACAGAAAACAACTTACCAAGCCAAAAAAGCCGCATAACGCTACCGTAATTCTATATTTAATCCGCTCAACATACTCCGTACAAGTGTATTCACTCCTGCGGCTGCTGGTCGCTGACACTCATTGTTTAGCATTCACAATGGGCTCTCAGACGTCGTCAACAACATAAGTATTCACGGTACCGGTCGTCACCGGACCTCTTCTGAAAGTGCCCTTTTCGTAATCTACTCGTTGGGAGCGGAGGTTAAATTAGTCCTGGCTAATAATAAATGTTTCACGGCAGGACTGGGTTTTATAATCGCCGTATAGATTAGGTTATATTTAGCGTGTTTTATGGGCATGTTATTTGTCTAATATCGTTAAAACATAATTTATTTAAGCAAAAAGACGGCCGGCATGACAGGCGCGGTGGTTCAGCGATCGACTGCTGCGCTGCGTGTCGCGGGTTCGATTCCCGCACGGAACAAATATTGTATGACCTACACGTAGTTGTTCCGGGTCTGGCTGTTTGTGTATGTGACTTTAAATGTTTGTAAACGCACCCACAATACAGGAGAAATTCCTAGTGTGGGGCAACGTTTTTATAAAAAAAAAGAAACAAAAAAATGTATAAAAACAGTGGATTTGACTACTTTCATCCAGCAGCTACCAACCCCCTGAGAAGATTTTAGCACCACTTTTCTGGTCGTGGATAAACATGAACTCTATTCAGCGATTCCTATTGTGCTAACTGAGAAAAACAAACTCCCTGGCACCACTGCTCGTCACAGTCCCTGCTTGTCACCTCATATCAGAAAGTATGCAACACTGTTTTTGATGTCCCAGAAAAGAAAAAAGAAAATGAATACACTGTACTTGTTAAGTGGTAAATAAGCAAGCAAAGCCTGGGAAAAGCTAAGTCTTATTCTGAAACTACAACATGGCCGTCATACCTTTGGTCCCAAATGAGCAGCTCGGAGTGGAAGTGGGTAGTGTCGCACACACACTGTGGATGACGGTAGCAGTTCCCGCGGGAAGGCAGAACACGACAAGCGTATTAGCGTCTATTAATTTGTAATGTTCTATTAATACTTCTTCGTTCTATCATAGGTCATACCTTTAAAACTACTTAATACGTTACTTTATAAGCGGATTTTGGATCGATGCAAAATATGTGGTGAAAAACCCCTTTTCTTTGTGCGTAAATCACTCATCCATTGGCATATTCTATGGAAAACTTATGACTTTAGTGAACTCAAAATGAAAGCCCACGCTGCTCCTATTTCCAACTTATGCCTGGTTAGTCACAGTCAGAACCTGTAGTGCTACTCTAGTAAAAATGTCACTGAAGTGAGCTGTCAATTCCTAGCATCAGGTGGGGAATGACAGCTCACTTCAAGCTCCACAGTTTGTGGGTGTTTCTGCAAGGGATACTCAAATAGAGTATCTGGATATCCCTTGCACAAACACCCACAAGCCAGGTTCTGACTATTGACAAGCCGTCCGTAGGACGTTCGGAGTATTGCTTATAAACTAGTCATAATAACAAAATACAAAACAATGAATAATGAGTGATTCTATTAAAACCAAAACAATACAATAGGAAAGCAGAATCCCATTTCTTTGATAACTCATGCCCACTTGCGTAGACCAAGCCACACTGACAGGAAACTGATGGCTTGTTATGATCACGTTTTTACATATATGACGTACGACCAGATGAGCTATAGCTGCGGTGAATGGGAATTCCCTTCATTCACTTGTGCTAGTCAAGAGGAAAGATGTAACTCTAGCGTACATGCTTCGATGGAACTATTAATAAGTAATTAGATGTGTTTATGAATTGAGGGATTAACATAAAAAAATAATGAAATGGTTTTTTTTTTTTAATTTCCAGGAGCGCTCGGATCGAAATTGCGTGCTGTGTGTGAGTGAGTGTGAATGTGAATACGAATAAATCAGGGTGTGTGTGTATGTGTAATGTTATGTGTGTAATATCTTTGTTGATAAAAAAAGGTTTGGAAAACCTATATAATGTCAAATTGTCGAACCGATCGACTTTAAATGTGAAACTTTTGGATCTAATTATATAAATTTTTTGACAGGTCTAGTGCGAGAACTTTGAATCTGTAATCCATTAAAAACAAAACCATAGGTCAACTAGGTATTTGTATTATTGATTTAAAAATTATTAAAATTGGTCCTTTTGTTAAAATATTTTAATAAGATAGCAATCATGCGCAATATACTTACTTATCACGCAAACACATTCGGCAAGCTTTTACACAATTAATTAAAAGCACAAAATGAATAGTGATAATTTGTTATCAATTTATGGAAGGTACCTAATCAACAATATAAAAATATCAAATCAGCAAGTTGCACGCGTCGGCCATTTTGTTATTATCAATGTGCGCAAGAGCAGAGCAACTTTATTACACGGACAATTATTATTATTTTTATTGACTTATTATTGCTTTTTCAAACCGCAGCAATAACCAGAGTATTGTTCATAGGTGATTCAGATGAACACACATAGTACATATTATTTACTTATTATTGTAGATAGAACTCATTTCATTCACTATTTTCGTAAATAGTTGGTTTTATGGATTATGTAGGTACCTATTATTGGTGACATATATTTTAATTCGCAATTACATATACCAAAAGGGGGTAAGGGAGTCCGTGAAAAAAATTTTTTTTCGAGACTTCTATAAATAATGCACAATTTTTGAACCTTCATAGTCTTCATTTCCATATTCATTAATTGCATTTCATAGTTCCTGTAAGACGTAACATACATAAAGGCTTATACCGAGGACTACATTATGGACCCTGTTGGGATACAGGAACAAAACAGAGTCAAAAGAATAAAAAAAAAAGTATTTTATTTCACATAAACCTATATGGGCAATTGGGCACTTATGAAACGTCAGAAGCTAAGTGCAAGGTTCCAATATTGATCGTTTCCTATGGAGAAGAGCCGGCAAGAAATTCCAAGGTTTCTTTTTTAAAAGTAATTGGCTTTTACAATGTTTTCATATTACAGTAGGCATGGTAGGACAGCGTAGACCTGTCAACAAGTACCAGTTATTTAATAAAATACAATAAAAAATGGTCTACAGATCAAAAGTCTACAAAGCCGACAAAGTCCTAACAGTTACAAAATATTAAATAAAAGAATCTATCAAAATGATAAATTCAAAATAAAATATAAAAACCCATTAAAACCAAGTGATATGATAGCCATTACAACCACTAATAAAGAGTTTAAATTAGAATTGTCTTTATATCATGTAAAATAATAAAAAGATTATGTCAAAGAACTATGTGAAAATAAGCATCGTAATTACTTATTATATTAACGAGGTGCCCTTGTCTTCAACGTAGGATGTGAACTTTCCATCGCTAAGTTTTGTAACCGGCTTTGGCAACTTGTTATAAAAGCGGATGCTGTTTATAAATGACTTGCTAGTTTTAGTCTATCTAAATTTCGGTATCACAGATTTCATTTTTACTGCGTGTATTTATATTATGGAAATAGCTTCTTATTTTGAAAAGTCCCAAGTTTTTGCCAACATACAAAATACTTTGAATCTGTTTCTAAAAGAGTCGCGAGGACCCATTTTATAGATTGCGCGGATTGCCCTCTTTAGTACCTATCTATAGTGAGTGACTACCTGAGATTTCTGGGAAGACACTGGCATTAGTGTCCGTTGAGGGTTTGATCAGTCTAAAAGCCTAAAGCGACCGGTATTTTGGGCTTTTAGACTCTTCAACCCACGCAATACCTAAAACAACCTTTGCGTTGAAATGAAGGTTCCTTAAGGAGATGCTCAGAAAGGTGACGTTATAAATCAAAGGCAATAGCGCATTTTTGATATCCTCTCACAGTTTCAGGCCGTCCCCATCTCAAAATATCTTGTACGAATCTTATTTTATCTCGGAGTGAGCTAAAATGCTTTAGATCGTAGATCACACATGCATGCCGCCACCAGAGTCGAGTACCTTGTGAAAGATGGCGATTTGTTCCCCATTATTAGGACACTGACCTCTCAGCTTCAGCCAAAATGTATTGTGTTCGTCGTAGAAATAATTTACTACTTTACAAGACAAGCTCAAATGGTTTTTGGATCTAATAATCTGACCGAGCAAAGTTCTGACTCAAGACACACAACTATAAACTTAAGCCACTAACACAGGTGGGTTTAATATTTAAAAGTTTAACTCTAGGCTTACCTCTTCTAACTCTTGGTGGTGCAAGATGAATTATTTGAATAACCCTGAGTTAGCTGTTAATTCCGGGTTATAATATTTAGGATAACCCTTGAACGCGCAAGTGGGCCTAAGTAATCAACAGAAGCTAGCGTTCAAAGTGCTGGAAATGGGCTATTTCGAAATTGCTCTACAATCAGTCCTTCTACCCCAGTTACTTTCTTTACATCATCTTACTTATCTTGAACTTGAAGGTAAAAAATAATAATAATATAATACCTTTTATAGCTTTTCCTTCAACCATGTCACCTTGGAAATATATCCAAAAAATACATTAATTAAAAACAATGGCCTAGGAAATTTTCTTAATGGCGAATAACTTACATACTGGTAAGGGTCATTGAGGGACACCGCTCCTTGACCCAGTTCACATGACCTTATGGGCTACAGTATACTTCAAGGCTACTGAAGTCTTGTATCAGTATATTTATATGCTTAGGAATTTTTCCTTAGTAACTTTATAATCAGATTTTTTTACTCGGACTCTTGTGTTAACACTGAAAAAGAAATGAACATCCTTGAATATACTCATTACATTTCGTAAGATGATTCCGGACGAGGATTTAATAAAATGTTGTATAGGTGTAAGATTTCTTTGAAGTTATGAAGCAAAAGGCGATTTTTTTAACCGGTGGAATACCGTAATTACAGGCACAATTAAAATGCCATTGTGTCTCGTGATGCACGTTCCGGCGGCATACAAAGGGTAAAAGCAATGACTTTTACCCTTTAACCAAAGTTAGGGTTGCTCGCAAATTCGGAATCTCTCCACCGTTTGAAGACAATTTTATTATTATTATAATCATATTTTGAATGTAATGACCGTATTTTATACCGTTGCCTAAATCCTTCACATTAAATAACCCTAAAATAATATTATGTGGGCTGTCCCACAATTTTGCTTGGGACAAAGCCATCGCAACAGCTCGGTTTGGTCAGTGTTAGTTCAGAACTCGAAAAATTGAGAGCAACATTACTTTCCATTTGGCAAAAGAGCGCCTAATGAAAGAGTTATCCTGGAGAAGTGCCACCATCCTGTTTTTACTGGTAAGTAGCACTGTTTTTCTGTATGAAAAGGGTGGGGTATCCAGGGCATTCGTCCTCTCACCATCTATACAAGCCGTGATTTTATCCGATGGGAAATATGTATGCTAATCATTGGAGGTAAGAAGGGGATCCAAGGAAGGTATCCAAGTTTCACAGACTAAAACTTCAGGGTAATACACCTTGTATTTTCTTGTCTACTTCATGCGGTAGCTTATTCTCACCAGTGGCTATTTTTTAATCGTTGACTCAATGTCATGCTGGGTGTCATACACTGTTTTCTACTTAATTAATTTGTTTGTATATTTTACGTTCAGGATGGAAAATATTAGCTAGAAATTCACAATAACTCAGGACTTGTAAGGTCAGTTACCTACTCACAAATAAAATAAGTTTTTCCTTAAGTATTTATCATCATCTGCCTAGCCTTTTCCCAACTATATTAGGGTCGGCTTCCAGTCTAACCGGATGCAACTGAATATCTGCTGAATAATCTGACCTCCACAACCCAGTTACTGGGGAATACGATACCCCTAGGTAAGACTGGTTGTCAGACTTTCGGGCTTCTGACTACCCGTAACGACTGTCAAAAATCTACGAATGACAGCCGGGACCAACGGCTTAACGTGCTTTCCGAGGCACGGAGGGGTCGCAGTATGTAAAGGTGGTCACCCATCCACAGACCAACCGCGGCAAGCGTAGCTTAACCTGATCGATCGACCTGTGCGGCTGTTATTATTTAGTTCCTTAAATATTTGTATAATAATAAATAAGTTTTTCCTTATGAGTAAATCACACGAGTAAAAGTTGTCCTCCTCTCTTGTTATGATTCCCAATTCCCGAACTTACGTTAACATAATTTTTATGTAACTACTTATGAAGAAATCCTATTTAGTAGTATAGGTACACTTGTATTGGATTTTCATATTTCATATTCGTAACTATCTGGTTTCAATCAAAATTCCAATTACGCATGTTTTAACTATAAAATGACCATTTAATAATAACTCAGACCTGAGAATAAATAATTAAAGACAGCAAATTAATTCATATCAGCATTTCGTTTTAAATATTTTTTACTTATAACTGACTAGCTGTGCCCGCGACTTCGTCCGCGTGGAATAGTGACTTTTCGGGCAGCATAAAATTTTTAGCTACCCAAACGACGGTATATGTAATTCACATATACCGTCGTTTGGGTAGCTAAAAATTTAATTTACAGTAATGCTTCTCTGTATACGATATTTGACGTATGGCCATCGGGGATGAAAGCATACAGGCTCCTAGGATTGCTAACCCGTGACAGAGCCACATACAACTGACCGTGCGAGAAACAGCTGATACTTAGATCTACACCCACAACTTTCAGCGTCTGACCTTGGCTTTATTAATTGTCATCGCAAAACATAGGCTGACTGGAAACTGGACTCGTTTAAAACTAAATGGAAAATTGTTTGGAATGAGAGGAATGAAAATACTTTCACCTTTTGCACACCATGTTAAAATCTCTGTTTCTAATATATTTCGTTGTAAATTGGTCACTTTTAACCTGGTGCCATTGCAAAGTTTTGGGGGGCTTAAATTTTTAAGAAGCATTATGGGTACGCCTACTTTTAATTTTATTTTATGTGCTGGTAGTCCAGGAGCTACGAATAACTGAATCCTTACGGCAGCGGCGCGGCTCTCTTAACAAATGTTCGCCGTGATTCTTTAAATTGACATAACTTTTTTATTTATGAACCGATTGACATGAAATAAACACTAAATGTTAAGTGAAACTTATTACAATATATTAGTGAAAACTGCATCTAAATCGAATAAGCCGTTTCTGATATTAGCGTGCACAAACACACAGACAAACAGACAAAAAAAAATTAATTACAATTTCGGGTTCGGCATCGATATAATAACAACCCCCGCTACTTTTTTTTATATATTTCCATTGTACAGACACCACTTTTCTACAATTTTATTATATGTATAGAATAGATATAGATTAATGGCGCTCAATCCAGGCCAATCATATCGTGATAACTCCTAAACCATTCGTCCAAATTGCTTAGTGTTCAAGACAATGTTTATCTACATTAAATACCGAAAGCAATGAATGTATTATTTTTTATAAGAATCAACAAAGTACTCTAAAACGAGCATTGCAAAATAGTATTAAATTTAAATGTATTTATGGCTCACTATTTTGGATATAATGGCTTCCACATAAAAGATAGATATATGCTGTCGCGGACTTTTATTTAGAACTATTTAAGACAAACAGTCCCACTATACATTATCTTCGTGTAACTCTAACAGTTTAGGCAGCGCACGGTAATATAGCTCTCAGATGGCAGGACTTTTTAAGACTTATTTGACACTTATCGTTATATTATGGCGAAAACACATAAAATCTTTATGAATTGTAGCCTATGTGTTATTCTGATGTATAGGCTATATTACTGTGAAGTTTCATCGAAATCCGTTTAGTAGTTTTTGCGTGAAGGAGTAACAAACATCCATCCATCCATCCATCCTCACAAACATTCGCGTTTATAATATTAGTAGGATACGCTAACAGTTATGTCGTTACTAGCAGCGCCCCGTGGTTTCACCCGCATAAGTGTCGATCTCGTAGGAATATCGGGATAAAAAGTATTCTATGTGTTATTCCAATGTATACGTTATATTATTGTAAAGTTTCATCAACATCCGTTAAGGAGTTTTTGCGTGAAAGAGTCAACAAACATCCATCCATCTAACCATCCTGAACGAAGTCAATGGGTCCCCCACAGAATGTGGTGTCCCGAACGTCTCCACAACATTACAAGAACGAAGTCAATAGGTCCCCCACACCATGTGGTGTCCCGAACGTCTCCACAACATTACAAGAACGAAGTCAATAGGTCCCCCACACCATGTGGTGCCCCGAACGTCTCCACAACATTACAATAACGAAGTCAATGGGTCCCCCACAGCATGTGGTGTCCCGAACGTCTCCACAACATTACAAGAACGAAGTCAATAGGTCCCCCACACCATGTGGTGCCCCGAACGTCTCCACAACATTACAATAACGAAGTCAATGGGTCCCCCACAGCATGTGGTGTCCCGAACGTCTCCACAACATTACAATAACGAAGTCAATAGGTCCCCCACAGCATGTGGTGTCCCGAACGTCTCCACAACATTACAATAACGAAGTCAATAGGTCCCCCACAGCATGTGGTGTCCCGAACGTCTCCACAACATTACAATAACGAAGTCAATAGGTCCCCCACAGCATGTGGTGTCCCGAACGTCTCCACAACATTACAAGAACGAAGTCAATAGGTCCCCCACAGCATGTGGTGTCCCGAACGTCTCCACAACATTACAAGAACGAAGTCAATAGGTCCCCCACAGCATGTGGTGTCCCGAACGTCTCCACAACATTACAAGAACGAAGTCAATAGGTCCCCCACACCATGTGGTGCCCCGAACGTCTCCACAACATTACAATAACGAAGTCAATGGGTCCCCCACAGCATGTGGTGTCCCGAACGTCTCCACAACATTACAAGAACGAAGTCAATAGGTCCCCCACACCATGTGGTGCCCCGAACGTCTCCACAACATTACAATAACGAAGTCAATGGGTCCCCCACAGCATGTGGTGTCCCGAACGTCTCCACAACATTACAAGAACGAAGTCAATAGGTCCCCCACACCATGTGGTGCCCCGAACGTCTCCACAACATTACAATAACGAAGTCAATGGGTCCCCCACAGCATGTGGTGTCCCGAACGTCTCCACAACATTACAAGAACGAAGTCAATAGGTCCCCCACACCATGTGGTGCCCCGAACGTCTCCACAACATTACAATAACGAAGTCAATGGGTCCCCCACAGCATGTGGTGTCCCGAACGTCTTCACAACATTACAATAACGAAGTCAATAGGTCCCCCACAGCATGTGGTGTCCCGAACGTCTCCACAACATTACAAGAACGAAGTCAATAGGTCCCCCACAGCATGTGGTGTCCCGAACGTCTCCACAACATTACAAGAACGAAGTCAATAGGTCCCCCACACCATGTGGTGCCCCGAACGTCTCCACAACATTACAATAACGAAGTCAATGGGTCCCCCACAGCATGTGGTGTCCCGAACGTCTCCACAACATTACAAGAACGAAGTCAATAGGTCCCCCACACCATGTGGTGCCCCGAACGTCTCCACAACATTACAATAACGAAGTCAATGGGTCCCCCACAGCATGTGGTGTCCCGAACGTCTCCACAACATTACAATAACGAAGTCAATAGGTCCCCCACAGCATGTGGTGTCCCGAACGTCTCCACAACATTACAAGAACGAAGTCAATAGGTCCCCCACAGCATGTGGTGCCCCGAACGTCTCCACAACATTACAATAACGAAGTCAATAGGTCCCCCACAGCATGTGGTGTCCCGAACGTCTCCACAACATTACAATAACGAAGTCAATAGGTCCCCCACAGCATGTGGTGTCCCGAACGTCTCCACAACATTACAATAACGAAGTCAATAGGTCCCCCACAGCATGTGGTGTCCCGAACGTCTCCACAACATTACAATAATAATAATAATAATAATAAATCCCTGGACATTTCACACAGCACCATTTGTCCCAAGCTAAGCAACCTAATGCTTGTGTTATGGTAACAAGATGGCTGATAAACTACTTATATACAATTTTTTTTTTTTTGTAAATACATACATATTATAGATAGAAAAACACCCAGACTCGGAACAAATACATGTAGGTCATACAAATATTTGTTCCGTGCGGGAATCGAACCCGCGACACGCAGCGCAGCAGTCAATCGCTTAACCACTGCGCCAACCGTGCCGTCAAACTAACGAAAATAACGATGTGACTTTGTTTTGTCGATCGCACGATAACTCCGCCTCGTGCCTGGCGGTTGCTACGAGAAAGCTATTGTTGTATTTAGCCATATATTAAGTGTATCAATGTGTTAGCTTGTAATTGGTCAAGACTGATAAAATCATAAGATAACATCCGAAAATCTTTAAGTATTGCGTTTGGTATCCGGATTCCTTTGTAAAAGAATTCATTCGGGACTCAAAAAATCAATTGCCAAGCCTGTCGGCTTCCAGTCTAACCAGATGCAGCTGAATGCCAATGTTTTACATGGAGCGACTGCCTATCTGACCTCTACGGTACAGTTACTGGAAAACACGATACCTCTTCGAGCTTTTAACTACCCGTAACGACTGTCAAAGATTTACGAATAACAGCCGGGACAAACGCCTTAACGTGCTTTCTGAGGCACGGAGAGGTTTTGGTATGTAAAGATGATCGCCCATCAACGGACCAACCTCGGCAAGCGTAGCTTAACCCGATTAATCGACCCGTGCGGCTGTTTGTTTTTTTATTTAGCCACGAGCCCTTCATTCGGGACTGTATTAACGTCAAAATTATTTTTTGCTGCCAACAGCCAAGTGGTTTGATAGGTGTGCCACTGAAATTACAAGCCCATGAGAGTTTCAACTTTGGTTTTAAGGTCACCCAAACATAGTCAAGTCCCTCGGTGTTACAGGTGTACTTATACGACGTGAGCCACTATCCATTATAGCTGTGACTGGCTTGTTTACCAACATTTATTTACTTACTGTACAAATGGCGTACAACTTTTTTATGGCAGTCTTTTTGTTTTATTTCAGCATAAGGGGAACTAGAAAAGCTTTGTTAATCAAAGTTTACTGCAAAAATTTGCTAACTCAGTTGAGACTTTATCTTTATCGTTGCAATGATTTTAACACGGGTCCGTAATAAAATCACAACTTATTTAGCTATATACTAAAGCAAGCTTTTCGAAGGACACCAAGTATATCTTATTTTATTCTAAGAAAAACTAGCTAGATTTTCCTATATAAATTATTGAAAACTCTTTGAATGTATCATGAGAATAGTGAGAAAGCGTGATAGCAAATGTTCTTAATTCAATTATTTATTTACTTATTTATTTACTGTCCATTTCTGTCTCTACATAATTATCATTATGTAAAAAAACACCAACCCTCCCAAAGGAATTGAAAAACCGAATCAATAATCATTCTATTTCAGTGTCCCACTAATTGCATTAAAACAGACATTTCTCAAAAAATAAAAAATAAACTTTTACTAACCACCCCTTTCGGAATCTATTTAGTTGATTGTATTTTTCGCCCTTTTTTAATTCGATTATCAAGCAATCATAACCGCAGACGCGTCCCTTAGGACCAGAGGACCATAACGGAGGGAGTGTGGATGGAAGGACCAGGGTTGCGGCGGTGTGGGGGAGTGCGGGGGAGGGGACGTAGGACAGCGTAGCCTGCGTAGCGCGGCCCTCCGACATTCCCTCAGTGACCGCGACCAGGCTCGCACGTCGCTCGTAGCTGCAAGTTTGCTCGCACGCGTTCTGTCGTAACTAATTAATAAATAAACATTATTGATATTATTAGTGTTGAAGATGGTGCTTTCCGATTTCTTGACGGAGACCAGAAGGCGATGGCTTAAGGTGAGCTTTAGTTGTTATCTGTTGCCTTTTTTGGTATTGTTTTATTGATAGTTTTCCGAATAATATTTCTGTTTATTTGACACTTAATTTTTTTACTCTAAAATCTAACTTGCTGATAGCCTTGCTATAGGTGCTTTATTAAGCATGTAAATAAACAAGTGCCAGTGTTATCCAGGGCATTTAAACGTTATTATTACATCGGCAGACTAATACCTAGTTCGTTTTTGTTACGTGATGTTACATATTATTAGCAGACGTGTTGTCCTTATCAAGCAGTTGGTGTTTACCCATACTTTGTGTGAAGAGTGTTGATACTACGTATTATTACATACTTTCCCTATTTATAGTGGACCTATATCGCTAACGATTGAAAAATATTGAAGATAGGTATCACAGAAAGCTATGTATTACTGAGAAGTAGAACTTATTTTTTGTGTATTCCTGCTTGGTAATAGACTAAAAGGAGTGTCTGTCCAGTAGTCAAAAACATGCTGAATTAATCGGAAATTATGTTTCATCGAGAGTGTTTTGTTTGTAATTGGATTCTTATTATTTCTCCCTGTACTCTTACTGTGAAGTGTACCTACAGCAGAGCATTATCAGTCTAGGCATAAATAGAATACATACTTAAAAGAGAAAAAGTTAACTAGTCTACCCGTGGAAAAAGCAAGGCTGATTTTAAATATTTTATGTCAATATCTCCGGTGTTTATTTTAAAGAATTCCTAGGATCCGCATTACTTATTATACTAATTACAAACCGTTTGTTCACTGCTTGCTAATGCAAGCAGTGAACAAACTGCTAGATTCATCATAGAAATGGCGAATTTAGCACGAGATTAAGCAAACACTTTGTGTGCCACTCCTCTGAACAAACCTGCCGTATTTCGATAGCGATATTTCGTCAAACAACAGCGTCGATGTCGATGTCGATGGACGCACTCCTAAGTATATTACTACACTAGAGTCTACTACACTACACACACAATGAGTTAGGGAAACAGTTATTTACATGGCCTAGGTAACTCTTATACGACTGAATCCTACCTTGGTTGATATACCTACTAACATTATGGTTAGCTTACAGCTTATCGCAATCCAATGCTGGAAATCATTGTTTCATGCCAGTCGATCACAATTCATTACAACCGAGTTATCAGGAAAGTTCATTAGCGTAAGAATTGAGCAGTTGGCATAGTATTACTATGACTACAGTTACTCTATCAGTAACAGCACACACTATATATATTAGATATACAGATTATCAGCTGATCACCATGTTAAGCTGATGCTAGATGATAGATCCAACTGAAACAGAACTAATCGTCCTATAACAAGCGCCACATTTGTACCAAACATAGCTCAAGTTTTAACTGCATCATCATGACGCAGCGATTATTAATCAAGCGATTAAAACAACAATCATAGACAAAAGTCATAATTTAATCTTTTTAAGGCGTCTTTCCCATCTTGCCAAATTCGAGCCTATGTTGTGACCCAAACAAGGCGCCACATGTACAGTTGTACAGTAAGGCACTGATATTTGCATAAATTTAACAAAATTCAAAAGCGATTTCCTCATGTAATAACAATTGCAACTTTGAGATAAGACCTATTTCATAAAATCATGTATTCTTAAATACGTACAATGTTCGTAACAACATGAAATTACAATCAGTACAGGAGAAGATATCAATTTTAAAATTTGCTAAGCATATGTACATATTGCTGCTGGTGACTGTACTGAGTACAATGATAATAATGTATGTAAATAATTACCAAATGGCCAGATAACGAGGGCGACGCGCCTCCGACGTCGTGCAGCCATAGACGTGTCGATACTATGGACGAGCGTTGTGTACCGACTGTAGTAATGATTCGGAGAATGGGTCTAGTTGGTTGAGGCTGTTTACCTTCTATCCTCTTGGCAAATATTGCGATGTAGCGTAAATTAATGCCTATGGAGAATGTATGCATAAAGAGAGTTGTATGTTAGATAGTGAGTGATATAGGAAACCTTACATACTTTTTTAATGCGAGTACATGGCAAAAAAGAAAGAAAGAAAAGCCAATCTGTATTTAAAAACAACTCAACAGAAGCTCTCTACAAGTGCGTGATACTGAACATACACATTTAAAAGGTTTTCTACAAATACTAATTTAAGATCGTCAAACAAATCGCAACGACACCGCGCAAAACCTAGGACGTCTCGCATCGTGAACATAATCTGTTTGTACAAGTCCTTAGCAGTATTTGCTGAATAAACAAAGCAAATACTTTACCTCGTGTTATCTAAAAACTTAGGATCAAAAGTGTTTTTTTATCAGATAGTGCTTCTCTTGGACAAACAGGGCTAGACTGAAGAGTGTTAAGCTGTAATTCTACTCTTGTCAAAGTTGACGCTTTATCAGATAACAATTTAGTGAGAAAATTGTTTAAATGGCTTCAGCTTCCTTAGAAACAAACCAAATTCAAATCACAGAAGTTCCTACCTCACAGCGGTTCTTAAAATCAAATCAAAACTCAGAAACAATGTATCTCGATTACTTTCTCTCCTTCGAATAAGACAATCGTTGGATATTCCCAGAATGTGTTTTATAGCCCATATGTACATCCTAAGTGGTCGAGCAGTCTCCTAGTAGCTCGTGAGAGCCTGGTACATTCACAGTTCAAAGTTGAGTAGGCAACCTGATTAAATACCAATTGCGACTATCTGGACATAAGTAAATGATGTAAAATGTATGCAACAGATAGGGAGCATCCTATCTGTTGCATACATTATACATAATTTACTTAATTATATGTCGGTAATGTTAATGTACTTTACGCAAACAATAATGGTTGATAATTATTGGAAACATTTGTTTGTTCCGCCCGCGCCCGCCATGACAGTTATGGGAGTGTGCCAAATGTCACGTCTTTAAGATAAAAATGTTATTTTGTTTCGGAATGATAATGGTAATTGCGCCTCGTGGACGAATGATAATGGATTAAGGGGAACATATTGCGTCTTGGTCTTTAGTTAAATACCTACAAAGTGGAAGTATACAACGTGTAACGTTAAATGCGCAAAACCTGCAAATAGTTTGATCAGAATGACGAGCAGAATCAATTGAACCACTTTTTAATATAGGTCACATTTTTCAAAAAAATCTTCATTAAAAACGTTGCCGTGTCTATTTATTAATAGGTCAAGCCATCGCGGCGCAGCGGCCCGGTGACGACTCTTCCTTCGATAGAGCGTCGTCGCAGACGCAAGAAACGATCAGAATTGCCAGTAAAACTAAAACAGCACATAAAACCTCTACAATTTGTTGAATGATTTATTTTCTTTATGAAAAAGGTCAATTGAATTAAAAATCAGTTGGGGTGTCTGAGGTTTTGCGCATTTAACGTTACACGTTGTATATCGTACCTTGAGTTTCATGAAAGGAAAAGTTTCTGTATTTGCGCCGCGCTTTTGGCCTCTGACCTTTTTACGCTTAGAGAAACTTTTTCACGGTATTCATGACGTCCTTTTATATGGCTTTGTCGCAAAACTTCCTCTAACATATCCCTCGACAACATTTCAATGGTTGATAATTAATTTAGTAAATTTGTTCCTTTTCCTCGTTAAAGTTTAAAACTAATATAATAACTAACTATTATAATCCGAACAGTTTTCCTATTTTGATTATTTTTCAACTAAAATATCAGAATCAGAACCAGATCAACCTGATTATAAAATGAAGTGCCAAAAGTAATTATAGGGATTTCAATGATATCTGAGATGTCAGCCAAGTAGTAATAACTTGTCTTATTTTCTATATTACGCTTTTCATAGAAAAAAGTTAATTACGAATGTTTCACGTGTAGCCAATCCATAAACTTTTTTTAAGCTCATCTCCGCGACGTATTTCCTAGAATTTCTAGATTTTCCAATACATTTTAAATTTCAAAGGTCATATGGCGGAAAAGCTTTTGTTGTTTAAAAATATTCATGTTTAGCAAACTAATGCTTTGAAGGCAGACGAAGGCAGGCTGAAAGATGGCACAATTTTTTTTTCAGGACCCTTTACTTGTTGTCGTTTAAAAGCCGCCATTTTGATTTTATGAAAACAAAAGCTAGCGACCCAAACGAGTCCATAGACACATCATGTATTTAAATCCTCCGGCCGTTAGGATGCTTCGAGGTTAAAAGGAATTCCACATACAAAGTAATACATAGTTAAGTTCGTATAAAAACATAACCCTGTCCACGTAGTCGGGTAAATAGTGTATGACACTGCACATAACTAGGTATTCCCGGTTATATATCAGTTTAATAAACTACTAATTTGATAATCGAAATGATTTTATTACCTCCCAGTAGGTGCGAAAAGTAGAGTATTCTCCTCGGGGATAAAGATGTCTTCGACTTGGGCGAGCTTGATTCCCTCACTACACTCAGGAGCCCTACAATTCTTCGTTTCGTTCAGGATTCAAAATAGCGCCCGCAACATTACGACACTAGCTTTATCCCCGTACTGAATACGTAATCTACTATTTAAGGCTCGAAGAAACGATATCAGTTATAGGATATAGGTACTTAGACACTTAAATAACTTCTTGGCAATATTCAATATGTTTAGGTTCTATTGAGTTGGTACCTATTTGTTCTAGTATTTAGATTGATATGTGCTTGATGATTATCTCTGCATTTCTAGTATGTCTTGTATTTGAAATGCAGTTAAAATAATTCTTGGCGGTAAAAACCAAATTATATAAACATTCTTTACATATCTATTATTCACAATATTTACTTCTTAGTTACTCTATTGAACTGAAAAATGTATTGGAAAATGCTTTCAATAAGTTCAACAAATACGCAATTCAGATTTGAACCACATTAAATAGTTTAGCATTTGTAATAATAGAAGAACAAATTTTACTTCATTCCATTAAAAATGTATATTTGCGTTATTTAGTTTCTATAGAATTTGGGGTGATCATACAGTCAAGTCTAGATCTAGCATGTTGACCTTTACTGCGAAATCCTCAGAATACTTAATTATACATTGTACATACAGCCGGTCGATTCTGTAAAAATCTCACCGTGAAATCATAAGTGAAGTGAGCACTTAATAGTTTTAATCCCTAGCGAATGACAGCTCACTCCACGCTCACTTCACCCAAGCTTTCACGGTGAGATGGTTACAGAATCGCACGGCTGGTGTTAAATTACCTTCTATCTAATGATTACTTATATGAGTCGTATAAGGGGACAAACTAATTTATTAAAAGCTCGCTGAAACTTAATTTGTATTTAAAACCTCTAGAGCCCCAGCGGCACAAAAATGTGCCAATAAACACCGACCGATTTAAAACTGTATTTGAAGCAAAGATAAGTCTTAAAATCGTCCGCTATATATATTTAAAAGAGTCCGCTCGCGGTGCTTGACCGGTTAAACAAACTTCTTCAATTTCTAATTTGTTCACATATTATGCTAATTATTAATATATAATTATTAACTTCGTTTGTGGGCAATCAAAATTATTTCTCAATTAATTTACATTTTTAGTACGCTTTACTTTTTACAAACAAAGTTTTGCAAAAGCAAAAACTCGGAAAATTGTTGCCAGAAATATTTATGTTCATTTTTCCTGTTTAGAAAACATCGAGTTCGGAAGTTATACATTACTTAGTAAACAATGGAATTGTTATACAATTATGTTTGGTAAGGCTTCCGAACTTCATCGTTGACATGGAGTTGTCGAAGCTCCAAGTTAGTGCTCATAGACACGAGGGGCACGTTGCCAACAACAGACGCAACTGCAGCCGTCCACGCGTCAACTGCGACGTGCGGCTCGTGAATAGCTCGTGTATAAGAAAAAAGTACACCTATTATGATATTTAACTCTTATCACTTCTGTGCACTAGTGTCTTTTTTAGACTTTATTGCGTAACATTCAAAATGTGCCAAGTCGTGCGAGTTGCTTATAGAAAAAATAGTATTATTTAAAAGTGACGAGTTTGCGGGGAGTAAATTTGTGCGAATCGACTAAAAAGCCGTATGAAGACTTATTTGTAAGCTCGTGAGTCGGCGGAGGTTGCGCACGGAACCTCCTCTCTGACTAAACAAATGCATTTTCTGGTAAATTGTGGAACGTCACTAAATGTATTTACTAGTAATAAAAACTACGTAGGTATGATTCCTTGTTAGTGAATAAGGAAAATTAGTCAATTGCTAATGTTATGGGGATCGTTTTAATTACGTGACGTAGGTATCACGAAGACGTGATTACATGCATAAATACGTATTCTACGAACTTCATAATAGACATAATTGAGGAGGCGTATACAGTGTGGTGATTTTGACAATGTGGGGTTTTCTTTCTGAGATATTTGTAGTTTCGTAGAAAGGAAACAGAACAAAAAATAGCACTGTTCCATGTCCTTATATAACTGCCTGATGCACTGTCAGATAGTAATAACAGAAGATGTATCAAATCAACAATGGAACAATTATTTGAATTGAAAACACGGATTCGATTCGTACTATAAAGTAAATATAAATTAATTAAAGTTATTCTAACCACTTAAACACACATTCATATCTTCAAAAAACACATTCCGACATACCCTTCTTCCACCTACGCAGTCAGGTAAAGTAGTGTATTAGGTACAATAGTATGCAAATAACTGTAGGACGCGGGCAGGTGCGCGTGCGACGCCCCCTCTTTCCCACGCGGCGCACGACGGCACACGTGGTTAACAACATGGGAATACTTTTACTATGCGATAGTACTGTTTTATACTGTTTTATATACATCAAGCTCCGAATTAAGGGGTCTTATAAACGCTTGACTTCCCCCGCATTTTTTTATGGTAGGGTATCGTGTGACCACAAATTTGAAGAGCGTGCATTGGATCTATGTGCATTTTTTGGTATTGTTTGGAACTTAATTGACTCGTTAAATATTTACGTCTTGAAATAAGATGGACCTTATAAGAATTGACATACAATCATAAATGCCAATCTTGTTGGCCATCAGATTTTTACCTCTGCTTAATCTGACGAATAACAAACTACTGACAGCATTTTGTCGTCATTTAACAGCATTTAGTAACTTAAAGTTAAACAACCCTTAACCGAACCGTAATTCAGTTAACAACCGTAATAAGTTAACGTGACATGATAAACTGGTTACTATAACACAATATGCAAATAACTGTAGTCTTCGTATTAGCCGGGCAGGTGCGCCTGCGCCGCCCCCGGTTCCCACGCCGCGCAGTTGGCGTGCGGCATGCAGGCAGTTCGCACATGTGCGGTTTATTGCTTTACTTGATATACTGACTTACTGAATAATTGCTATTTAACTTTCACTTGGGAGTTTATGGTTGTTTTTAACAGCTTTAATGACGCTATTGCATATTTATTAAGCCTGATAGCAACACTGTCGGTCGAGCTTGTTGATTGAACTTTTTTAAGCTTAGGCGATGCGAGTCTTGTGACAATTCTTGAGGTTAGCTTAAGTAATCATTTGCGATGGAGGAAAATAATTTTCGCTTGCCAAGAATAAACAAGCATAAACTTCAAAAGATGACAGACTGTACACTTAGGTACTTGGATTGCTCTGAATAAAAAGCACTCGACGAAAAATGAAACATTCGCGAACGCTACGCTCATAAGCTGACATAATATTAGCCGGTAGTAGAAAATATAGCTTCTAAATATGTTTTAGAAAGAGGGCTTTTAAAAGCGGAAGGTAAAGAGGCTTATGTATGTACAGCGTGTGACGTTTATGCACTGAGCATGTGTAAGCTAAGCTATCTGTTTAAACGTAACTTGCGTCCGTCGTTCGCCGGGAAATATATTGTCTGTTCACTCACCCTACTCCCTAGGTCACTTAACTTAGTCGGTAATATACACTGGAGTTTCTGCGTAGGCGATCACTTACGTTGGAAATCATGTGTCATATATTATATTATACAGGTATTGCCTCATATCGCTATTAATATATCTACGGGATATTTTACCATCACGCGAGTCGAATCACGCGTATAAAGCACTCCATTTGAACAAGTTTACTATCTGTAGCGATAATAGCAATATTATGAAAGGTGATAGCAATGTATGCAATATCACGTGCATTGTGGAATGTCATCGTGAAAGGCTGTAACACCTAGTTCTACATACAGTACTACTACGAAACTAACTAGTGTTACTATGAAAACTATTTGCAACTTAGGGTTGTTAACTTAACTAACTCAGTCACATGGGGACCTGCGTTTTTAAACTCATTTGGATTGTTCCATATAACATGGAACATAACTAAACATAATTGGCGACACGAATGTGGGGTGCAGTATAGGTGCAACTTTGCTTAACCCTTTTGGGGTTAAAGGCGTGATATTATGTTACGTGATTGTTAACTTCGTTTAGCCGACAACTATCGTAGTTATTCTAACATAAGCAACAAGGTAGCTTTATGAGAACCTGGCGTGTTTTCTTTGCAAATTAAATCAATTATTTGCTTAATTTATGGATTAGCGGTAGCTGATAGACAATATTTTAATTAGGGCCAAGGTAACTGTGTTATCTTAACAAAACATCTCGTTCGTAAAAATCCGCTGTTACACTGTTTGAAAAAGATGCTTGGTATGTACAGACGCCAGCACATCAAGCTACCCGAAACTGTCAGATTTTCCCAATCAACTTTGAACCTTATACTTTAGCAATAAAGTTGAAGATCTATTAAAGGAATCTGACAGATTGTAGTAGCTTGATGTGCTGGCGTCTGTACATAACAAACGAAATGTGGGTGTGCTTCCTATAGGCACACATGCACACTTCTGTCTAACCCTTCGGAGAAAACCAAGCGTGATGTGTTAAATTAGGTAATCACCGTTCGCGATTTATTTGCCGAACTTGTAAACAAATATGAGTATTTGGAAAAATAACTTTAAGTCCTACACAATAAAGTCCAGTATACGTTACAACTTCAAACATTTTTATAACTTTTTAAATAGTGCTAGTCACTCTGAAATCAACTTAGTGCTTACTGAATTAAAGTTGATGTTTTTTTTTTTTACTTGTAATAACAACAATTGGAAACATACATTTGAATAAACCGGACCTGATTACGATCGAGAAAAATGATCAAGAAGATGAGAGTCTCATTAGAGTCATTAGTCACCGACTTGACTTACTATTGAGTCGCCCCCTACGGTTCTGTTGTACGTCTACGTAGCCATAATAAGTGTCAAATAATTAAAAAGAGCTATTCTTTGAAAAACTTCGAAATAAAACTCTGTAACAATGATTGGTTACTATCAATATTGATATTTATTTAAGTTATTAGGTACGTTAATATGTAGTTGACCCATTCATACGACGTACAAAATGAAAACTGTCCTAGTATTTGTCCTACGTATCTAGTAGTACCTCTGTGACTACCTTTTACATTTTTAAGTATGAGAACATTTGGTAAGTTCACAAGCAAGACTAGACTACAGTGAACGTTCTTAAAATTATGAGAATTGTCCCTCTGATATTTTCTCAACGATATGTCCATACTTCCATTTCATTAACCAGATTAAATTGATTGTTTTGCATTTACTTAATAACTGCGGTTTGTTATTCATCGTTATTGACATCATTCGGTTTAGTTTACCCCGAAAGTTAAACAAACATAGTGTGTCATTGAGCGAATCATTTCAGTAAATGAATCGCTCAATGGCATACAATGTTTGTTTAACTTTTTTTACCGGGGTACGAGTATACTTATTCATATTGCAAAAAAAAACTATTCAATTCAAAATAAGTTTTCAGATGTATCTGAAAACTTCTAGTAATTAATTGAATAGTTTTATAATTTCTTACATGTTGTACAAGAAATTGTTATATAAGTACTTATCATTTGATAAAACAGTTAAAAATTTGTTTTAATTAAATAAAGTAAGGCGTATTTGCTCCATCTGGTATGCTTGTGATAAGCACATCAACTGAAATGTCATAATGTTCAGAAAAAAAACATTCACACTTACCTTCTTATCTACCTAATTATCTAATTGTCATGAAAACAAGATTCACCTTAATTTCTCGAAGCCCTGAGAATAATTTCCATAGCTAATTCTCTTCAAATGCCATTATCTCAGTCCTTTGTCTTATCACTAACAAATATAAGAGCAGCCATCTCTCTTAGTGATAGCCGATTGACCTAATTTAATTATCTGTAACAAGCATTAAACTATTTATGAATGATTGCGCTACATTCCAGGCTATCTGACGATTAGTTATTGCTGGCCTGGTCTAGAAATTGTAATTTGTGGAATATGTCGGTCTCGCGAAAAAGTAGTGTTTCAAATTAGTCAGTCAATGTCTGAGCACCACCTATTTTCAGGTAAGATCTTACACTCTGACCATTGTGAAGGTTGGCAGGAACATCGCCGCGCAACTGATTGCCATCGTTTCACAGCATGATTCTGAACCCCGATGAAACAAACTTTTCGTCGGTTATTAAAAAAAAAAAATCTAGCTTACTTATACATCTCTCTGCTGAAAAAGGTGCTATGTTATCCTCTCTTTTATTCCTAGAACCAATAAATATTATTTGCTGTCATTAACTCTGAGTTGCATCTTCTTAAATTAAAATCCCTTCTTACAAAGTTTTGATGAAAGGACCATTTTTTTAATGCGGTATTTACCAAGCGACCAAGTAAACGCGCAGAAAAAAGATCTAAACAACCAATTATTATGCACACGTGTTGACTATCATTGTCATATCACACACGAGTTCACCCCCCATGGCTGTAATGCGTAGTACATACATATTACATGATAAACGCTGCGTAGGTACATGCGCGGAATGTTATCAGTCGTGCCCAGTGGTGCCAATTATTGGATATCATTATCTATGTAGTGTAGTAAGGTCGGATTATGACGATGTGTATAAATCACTTACCGACACGGAAACTTGGCCATATGCAAATTTCACAATATTTCGCATTTAAATGTATTTTTGACCCTGAAATGGTTAGATGCACTCAGTGTTTCTTATGCTTTTAGAACTTGAAATTGTTAACGTCACTACACCAATACGTTTATTTGATAAATTGGGCACTTTTGCAGAAACAGAGAATTTTGTGATTATAAATTATAGCCTATTTTTGCTTTTAAATTCACTTCCTCCATTTGTCATCTCATCGTACGCTCATTAACATTCACGCCCCTTGCAATCTGGAGCCGCTGGCGTACCTCAACAGCGGTCAGGTAGCGATTTCTTAAAATTTTCAGGACAATAAAACGGTCGACCCGGGCCGATGTGCATCTGGCTCCTCCACTGCCTGGTCTAGGGAATAGTGGCCTGTCTCCTGGTATCGTTTTAGGGCATACTGTATCGACGAACGTGGTACATTAACCCATTAATGCCTAGCGTGTCCATATGGACACATTACCTATTAATGCCGACCGTGTCCATATGTGTCCATATGGACATGGTAGGCATTAATAGGTATTGTGTCCCTGATAACATGGATGTTAGATGCTTGTATTAACAATGCGTGGCAGTTGCAAAGAAAAGCAGGCACCAAAATTCCACAGCTTGACTTCAGGAGGGAGATAGTGCTCCACTATCTCAACAAATATTGCCAAGCTCCCAAGGGAGGTGGAAAGCTTAGTTCTTCCAGTTCTTTTCCACAAACCTCACGTTTCGACAAGTTAGAACACTATGTCATAAAAATAGAGAAAAAAAGACGTTGTGTTGGTCCCTTCTGCAAGAATAAATCATCAGCAGTCAGAACCGCGTGCGTCAAATGCAATCATGGATTATGCATCAAATGTTTCAAAGATTACCATGAAAATTAGCATGTGATTTTCGTGGTAATCTTTGAAACATTATTTCTTGTGATTTTGTGCTTTCAAATTTATAAAGTTTTGTTTAGTATGAATTGGTTATTTTAGTATGTACGAATGCCTAGTGTGTCCATATGGACACATGGTGTTTTTATACTTTGAAAGAGCTATTTTTCTATTATATTACTGTTTTCCCTGTCCTATAACCCAATAACTAATAATATAAATAAAAAAAATCAATAGCAAAATAACTCGGGCATTAATAGGTTAAGCACCACAGCAACTTCACGCTGTGTCAACCCTTGGTCGATTAATGCTACAGCCTGTGCAACCCGTGCTGGTGTTAATGGCACTTTTATTGGTGTTAAAGCACCAATAAAAGTGCCATCAGTTAATCAATAAACAGCATAAAACCACAATAATTCAATAAGCTAACCGTAAAATTTTACAACACACAAATTTAAACTTGCAACTTAGCCGCTCAAGATACACGATTCAACTAAAAATTTAAAGTTGCACAATAGTGCACTCAAACATAATGAATTACCCTCTTGAACTAAGAGCAAACATTTTGTTTTTACCTACCCTCCTAAGAAACAATCATTGGAAATACTTCGTTTTTGTTATTACAAGTATTTGCGAGATAAGCGCTTGGCCAAGATTCCGTGCCGTTGAGTATAGTTTAGATACCTATTATGTAAAACGTTGTATAAAGTTCGACGATTATCAATACCAGTTATTGACCTATATACTAGACAAGTCCCATTGATTACATTCAGGGATTGCTATTTCAATTTCAGCACACTTTTTTTATGCTTGTCGTTTTTTTCCTTACATACTCGTAGTATCAAGCTTTAATCAATAAAACTTCAAAGGCTCTACCAAGCGACAGAGGGTCAACATGTTTGAGTTATTTTATTTACTAATTGCAAACAAAACGACGATTGTGTCATTAGCATATTATCATAGTAGTTAGGCCGCCTGCGAGGGTGGAATACTGAAGGTCGTGTGATGTCAATAGCCCTAGTTACTGCCCAGACATGTGCCAGGTTCAAAGAGTTTAAAAAAGGATCGTTTTATTTGCCAATAATTCGTTTTTGAAAGGGTCTGGTCCTTAAAAAATATTCTTGAAAGGATGAAAGGGTGCTTACATTGGCTTATCGCTTGAGAATCTGAAAATGTTACGATTGGAAAGCGATTATGAATCGGTTATATAGGTTCTGAATAGCTTGTGAATGACTGTTGGTGGAAACAATTTTAAATTTTAATTGAGGGTACTTTTGAATGACAACCTGTATAATACCTAAAACATCGTCTATTAATGAGGAGTTCATTATTCTCATAGCGACTGAACATGAATTGAAACTGAACCACTCGATCGCACTAACCGGTATCCGACCGCTCTCACCCTGCGGTCTTGAATCTACTAAATAGCAAAAGCAGGTGGTTATTCCTACTACCAAACCACTGTAGGAACGTCAAATGTAATGATAGGCACATATCTGAAACACTGGTTGATCGTTGTAAAGTTAGCCATAGTTCGATTAATTAAGGACTGATTATACCAAAGTCCGTGGAATAAAACTGAAGTCCGACGGTTCTGGCATGGAAAAACTGCCAAAAATACAAAATTTTAACTCAGGATAAGACTTATTCTAGGCATAAAAGTTTGGTGAAATTCGCCCTTAGTCTGTCAGCAAGGATAATAGTGCGGATGATTACTAAGCTTAGAGTGCGCCGAACTCACTTATGTAGGTATTGTCATTAGTAAAAGTGCTTCAGCGGACATCTAGACCTCGCTGATAGATAGAATACCTTAGGTATTCTGACATAGTTGTGGCAAGAATTACCTATAATATAACTCCTAGTTCAGCTATCTAAGGCTACGAGTATGTTCGCAAGCAATTCTTGCCACGTACCTAAACAATCGCGTTAAGCCCACTGTCGCAAGTTTTCTACGCAAGAATTGCTTGCGGGAGTCATCTTTGCAAGTTTTACTGCTAATCTAGACTTTGCTTATCATGAAACTGAAAAAAAATCGAGGGTTACTGTAATCCTGAAATTTTTGCATGTACACTGAAAGACGTCCCCGACATAGTAAAGGCTCGAATTATAATAAAATGATACTATAGTGATATATTTAGATATAACGACATCATTTTTAGTGGTAACTAATACGCGATAAGTTTATGACAAGTCGATAAAATTACAATGTTGGCATTGTGTGTCATGTCGCCGCTTTCGGTCAGTAATGGCGAAAACATTTTGGTCTGATTATGTACTTAGCATGAATTTTTAATGTATTGATTTTGTGTGCCATAAAACTTACGAGTTATATCAGCCACGCGTTTCAAGGATAGGAAGCTATCAGGTTATCATCTTATTAGTTCGTGTAGTACTTATCAACACGCTAAAATGAAGTTGTTGAAATAGGACACTGCCTAAACCAACATTGCATAACGTTCCCCATTTGAATTGATCCCCACAATTATGCCAATGAATAACCAACTAACCCATATCTCTCTTTACAGGCCTTCAAACTGTTCAAGCGGAACAAGAGCCGCAAAAACACACGGAACCGGATCTCGGCAGACCTGTCCCTCTCGCCGTCCTACAGCGGGACTGTCGATGCACGCGCAGACATCGACGTACAACGCTTCTGTGCCTGCCGCGCCTCCCTCCCACCCCTACACATATGCAGCAACGAAACGTACGAGAATACTTCTTACTACAGCAGCTACAACAGCTATAATAGCTCGAGGATTGACAGCTTGGGGTCTTATGGTACCAACGAATCCAACAGCGGCAGTAATCGTTCAGACTCTGCCTACGACTCAGCCAGGTCCAGTCCTGAACACGCCAGGGTCTGCTACGCTACCGTCACGTACTTCAACGTGAACGACAGCGAAGACAGCAGCAGCATCCGCACTGAGTACACCCTACTCGACGACACCGAGGCTGACCGAATGGCCGATCTTGAGGACATGGAACGACACATGCACGAAGATGAACGAACACAGAACATGATCAACGAGAGCATCGAACTAGTTAGCACGTTATGAACTGAATGCGAAGGACATTGTATTATATTGTAGTTGTACTTTAGTTAGGGAAGCGTTTTATTCCGACTTTGGAAGCGTGTGTGATATTCGGTGCGTGGTCGACGAGATGTAACGAAATTATTCAGTTAGGTTAGAAGGACTATAAATTAATCATATAATCGTAACTAGTGACTCTTTCCACATGTATACTATGTATTTATAATCTATAATAATCTGGCAACTGTAAGCTATCTGGTAGATCTTAAGGTTTCATGATAAGTAGTTTTGTGAATTCCTATCAGATTTTTCACTATTTTAGAAAACATAAACAGAGACAAAGTAACTCAGAAAAAAATCTCTAACGCGTTGACATCAGTTTTCACTAAAAGCCCTTATTATTGAGCAATCAGTGAAGTTACAGCACTTTTCTCCGTGACAATTTTATTGAAACGTTTCCTTCAGTCGATATTGCTCGCTGAAGCATTTTCGCGACAAGATATTGGAAAGCGGAAAATTACTCATTTCATTGAGTCTCAGATTTCGTTATGTATTTTTGAAATTAAGTATATTCTTACTATTTGATTTGGAAACAGTGATGAGAAATCTAACCTTTATTTTATTTTTATACGTAAAATGAGTACTTTATAAAGAAGAAATCCAATTATGTTATCGTTAGATTGTCAAGGCCAGGGTTGAGTATCGTAATACACTTTATTACTCAAGTTTCTTGTACTAATACCTAGCTTATCATTCATGCCAGTCTTTTGGTAATATCCGCTGATCCTCGAATTAACTTCAACAAGACAAAATAAAACTTTTGATTGAAATGGCTTGAGTTAAAATCTTGTTCCAAGTTTCCGACATTTACATAGTCGTGTCATGTTTTCAATTAATTTTGTGTTTAGTGTTATGAGAGTTTAATAATATTAATATGCTGTAACCAAATGGGGGATGATGGGGAGAAACCACAACATCGCAGAAATTCAGGTTGATCGATTTCACCGTGGATGTAGACGGTAAATTGATGAAATACTCATTCTATAACATGTTAATCTACTGGTTTTGTGAATAAACAGTTACATTGTGAAAAATTTATCAGAGCTGTATGTTTCTGAAACTGTAAGTTGCTTTCACTGTCAATGTCTATCGTGATATTGAACCAACTACTGATTATGTTGAAGTTTGCCCTGTTTTTTTGTAGTCTTCATGTATAGCAACTATTAATTGAAATGATTGTCTGCTTTATTGATTTTGAAGTCTTTAGATACTCTTACTTTAGGCTGATGATGATGATGAGATACTCTTGGCGTCCACAAATCTATGCCCTAAAGGTATGTAGACATTCACAAGGTCTGTTTATTAATCAATCATCTTTTTTAAGCCTATTACTGACCTTCTGCGGACTTGTCCCAAGAGTCCCGATAGGAAAGCGGATTGGTCGTTACGTAATGGAAGTCGGTCAATCGGCTAATAGAAGTTATTATTAAAAAATCAGTTCTGCTGAACAAAACTTATGGAATGTAATTTATGTAAGACGATTAACGTTTCTATTTTCCTATCCTTTGTCTACAACATTTTGAATTTTTTTACTGTACAGTTTTAAACATTCGCTGGTCGAGTGAAATATTATATTATCAATTAAGCTTATGTTGAGATAAGGAACATATCGCGAAAATATTGTCTCTAAAATCCTTTACGTGAAACTACCCACAATTCACTGTCTCCTTCAAGTGTTTACCAAAGTAAATGTGATACTATAAGATTATGTAACTTTAAGATATTATAATTATTTAGTAATACGTCCTTTGATCTCAATGGTGTACATTTTAACGTGTGTAGACTGCGTCAGAGTCTGCTTTGCTATGCAGAGCAGTGAATAAAATCAGAGGCAACATGTTTTTACGTAATGCTGTGACGCACAGAGTACCTAATATATGTTAAAAGATACCTACATTTTCGTAATCATAATAAATAAAATTTAAATTTGTAATTATGGCATTTTTCTTGTTTTTTTTTCTCAGATTTTAATTAATGTTCTTAAAGTTAATTACCGTTTTAATGGGTTTTGGGATTTAAGAATAAGTAGGTAATTAATAATTAAATTACCTATTATGTTAATAAACTGTTTTTGCACGTAAGTACCTTATATATTTCGCCAGTAATTTTTATGGCGCCCGGCCTATTACTTTTAACTGGATTAACGGGGCAAAAGCTCTGCAAAAGGTAATTATAACTGTACCTATCAAAGTCCCCTGCCTAACATGGGACTATCCAAAACCCAGTCATCTTAGCGTGTGGACAGCAATCTAAATGAAGTCAGCCCAGAATTGGGCTATTAATTTGTAAGCCCAGTGAGATACCTACCTGTAGTCACAATAGTAGCGAATCAGGTCATTGACCTCCCGTGACGTAGCTGCCACTGACCTGTCCCAAATACTGGATGGGACTGACATCCTGGTACACCCTACATTTCACCAGTCAGCCTTGTAACCTACTTTTAGTGCCGTAGATCATAACTTTGTCCTATATAGGGCAAATTTAATTCGATAAAGATTCGACATGTAGGTGAGTGGGATCAGTTAACAATTGAGTGATTTAATGGTTTTTCTGCCACATTAAGCTGATATCGGACGCTCCATTCGAGTAAATGTTTGTTTTTGTTTCGTCGTGTAAACATGGAAACGATTTTATTGCTTTTTGTAATCTCGTAGCACTAAAATTTTGTATTTGGCGGCATAAATACTAAAGTTATAAGACACCAAACTGGTATATGTAAATGTATGATAGTTGAAGTCAAGAAAAGTTTACATTCAAATTGCAAAGTTCTCCAGCGCTTCATATGAGTAGATACCTTATACGAGTAGTACCATATTGTTGCCTTTAAATGTTTAATGTTCCTGAACTTACAAAAAAAGTAAAGCATCGATTTGCGAACCTTCTTACATCACCAATCGCTAAATACATTTTAACGGTAAACGTTAGTATTTAAAACACAATTCTGTCTTTATGATCTTCAAAAGCATGACTGAAACAGAACGATGTTTCAAATTCGTTTAGCGTTATACATGTTCAGTGATTTGTGGTTAAAGCTCAGTAGTACCTCAAAAAGCAAAATCAACAGTTTACCATCGACCCGTTTTGTGTCTACCAAATTTCGCAAAACCATTCAAAATACACATTGAATAGCTTTACGGAATCTAGTTCTGCAGCAACTAACACCATTTACGATATTGTCAAGTCCCGACACAATGGCGCGGCCGGTAGGGGGCGCCACGGGGCACAATAGGCCGCAACGTGCTGATAATAGGCTGAACAAACAGGTTCCCGAGAATTAATGAACGGATTGGGTTTCACTCAGCGGAAGAGGAAATCATGTCACATTAGTCTTTGCTACATAATTAAGAAAGTAGGTAAGTAATTATATTTCACTGATGTAAAATGAAAGTATGAGTTCTGGGCAGGGCCGTCTTTACCAGGGGGTGCAAGGGGTGCGTGGCGCCCGGGCGCAGGGTTTTAGGGGGCGCAAGCCAATCGTCTTATACCTACACATACCATGCGTAATCATAATCTGTTTTAAAAATTACTGAACAAATATTCATTACACCTTTAAAAATGTAGGCACCAATATTGTTTATATACGGCTCATGCAGCTTTGCATATTCGCGTTGTGACTTGCGATGTGCAAGCACCTTATTACTACAAGAAAAAGAGCTTTTCAAGTAAAACCTTTGCTACTAACACAACGTTTGCCAGTTGTTAGTCAGTTTTGAGTTAATGAACTAAATAGGTGACAACTTGGCACCTGAACATTTTTTTTTGTTTTTTTTTTTTGTCAAGGCTGTTGCCTTGACAAAGAAAAAAAAAACGTTGCAGGCTGATTCTCGCACCCCGGCGCCCAATATGCTTAAGCCGGCTCTGGTTCTGGGTAAATATATCTTAAATTCACTCACTGACAGACCACGCACAGCCTAACTCGCTGCGTCTAGAAGCATGCAATTATACAAAGAGTTCCAATAATGAAAGTGAGCACTCTAAAGAAAGATTTTGAAAATTGACCCCCAAAAAAGGTTAAATAAGGGATGAAAGTTTGTATGGAAGTTCGTTATTTATTCCGATGGCAAATACCATTGGGAACGCTTCCAATAAGTAGGTACACTAATTTAAGAGTTCCTAAATTCAACAGCGAATGGGAACCTGAAAAAAGATTTACCAACTACTATTAAGTATAACATTACTTGATTTCATTCCCAAAACCACAAAACTAGCACGCAAATCACTATTTCCAGCCACCCGTTCCAATTTCCGGAAAATTTAATTACACATCGTGGCAAAGTAAACTAGAACTTATGAGCTGTCCAAAACTCCAGCGTGTGATGCATACGGAGTTAGGACAACTTGTGTAGCTGACGACAGATTTAGATCCACATAGTTACATGAGGTTAAAATAATTAAATTAGTGAAGTATTGTGATGGAGAACTGACAGTCATCTCTTTTTATAAATGTTGAAATTGTAAGGCAAATCGCGATCAGCCGATAAACCGCGTTACAGGCTGACCGTGCCATTATTGCTGTGGAATGTTGACGTTGACGGCTCTAGAATGCGGTAAAGACATGAGTTTAATTATAACTACTTGGTGGGTCTTTTTATATCAATGAGTTGTTCGTAAGTAAGTAGACATTTTCATCAAAAAGCCTGTTACATCACCTCTGGATAAATAGTAATTGCCAGCCTAGATATAAAGAAATGGAACATTTAATAATAAGGATAATGATTTGATTTAAAACAATTTCCATGGAGTTTCTTGCCCGTTCTTCTCCATAGGTACCTACTACGCTATAGAAATGGACTAAACGGCGGAACTAGCTTCATTTTTCAGACTGTCCGACCCCTAGACAATTCAAAAGTGCCTATTGGTTTATTTGAAATAAATACTTTGAGTTTGAGTTTCAATATTAGTATCGGATGATATTAATTAATGGAGCTGACGAGTCACTTTATCAAAGGTATTTCAGGTCAAAACCAGCTTTGTTAAAGGTTATTGCACTCTCAACTCGAAAGTGCCTTAGCTTAAAGTTCTAGTTCAGGTTTGCATACTTAGTAAGTTTTCGTTTGTTCAAGATAATGTGAAGTTTGAAGCCAAATGAGTATCGTTTAACTTGTACAGCCCCTACGGAAACTTCATAAAAGCTGTCTATTCAGCTGCTTGATTACAATCCCTTATTATTCGTTTCACAATATGGTCCCTGGGCAAACTAAGTACCTAATTAAAGGCCGAAACAATCATCTGCGTCTGGACTGTCGTAATTGCATTGTCATAATCATTGCTTGGTCATAAAATTATTTGGGTCAAAATAATCGGGGAGACTCTTCTTTTTCTTTTCGAGTTGGTGGTGCTTTTAGAGTAGGTGGCGACGTTAATAACAGCTTTAGTATACTAATTATCTTCTTTGCTAAATTAATAGAGAGATGCTCGCAATTATCTTTTGTGGTCAAATTGTCACTTGTTTAAAAAAGGATGTTGCTAAGCAATCCTGCAATTATGATTTTTTAACACTTTCGCTCATCGTTCAAAATGGAACCAGTTTGCAGCTTATCTACTAAACAGGAAATATTACTGATTTATTTTTAACAATCATTGCACATCATTAAGCTGTTTTGTTCCAAAAAGCTTTTACATGTTTCATAATAATGACAAAAACCATTCAGTGTTGTTGTGTTCGTGATAATATGATCCACAAATGTGCCATTTTGTATAGCATTTTGTATAGAGAACAGACAGTATTGTAACTTGAAATGAAAGAAAACCTGTAATACCTGTTTTATGGTGGAACTTGCGCAAGAGGGATGGCTGGGAGAATATCGGAGGACATCGATGGGGTCCACACTGGTCAGTCCGTTATTATATTGTGTGGACAGGATTTTGTATTGGAATTTTTGAATGAGTACAAAGGGCACGCATGCCAACAGGAAATATGGAAAGGAGCTCGATAAATTCGTCGCGAATGAGATACAAATAAGGTAACTTAAATTGGAAACCACAACTTTTTTTATTTTATTGAATTTTACAATATATGTATCACAGTACTTTGTAATTGTAACAGGCAGATTATTTCGCTTCGCTTCGATTAAGACGCTTTCATTTTCTTTCAGGAGGGCAGACAGTTACTAAAAGCTGACTAGGTACTTATTTTCTGATTAGCGTGAGCGGAATACTGAACGCGCGAGAACTTTCCAAATTATACATAAATTATAATCATGCCATGTTGATGTTACAGTTATTTAACACATGAATTTTGGCAAGCAGACAGCCTGGGGCAGCAGCGCGCTATTTTTACTGAAGCGGACTATTTTACGAGCCGGCCTTATTTGCAAATGCCTCGAGTTTTCATAATTTTGATTTTATCTATTTACGTGAAACAAAATATTTAACTATTCCTCGGACCTCGGATTACAGGTAATTTTATTATGTAGGAAATATCAACTAGTAAATCCAAGAATCATTTAGCTTTGTAAAAGTAGATATTGAAACCAAATACCTGGAAGTATCTTGTTTGATATTGATGTGGAATCAAAATTAACTTGTTGTTCGCCTTCTTAGTATTGAAAACATTGAATAGTGACTTCGGTTCATCTCAACTGTCTTATGATATTGAGCTTGTAGCATCCTCCAGAATTAGCTTCAAAGGAATCGCGAACACGAAGGAAATACACGATTTCTGATGAACTTAACAGAGCTTTCAGTCGTTTATTAAAACTGGAATTATTAGAAAATCCTTTTGTAATGTCACACAGAACTAAGTGTAATTACATAAGTACCTAAATAGGCACCTACTTATGTAATTACACTTAGTTCTGTGTGACTATAGTTTTACACAATATTAAAGGTGATGGAGGATTAATTGAAGTTGAAACTGAAAATTGTAAAATTCCTGCAAAAAATTTATTAAGTACTTCAGATTTTTTCACATTTTTTTTTTTATATTTCACCTATGAGGACCTGATCTAAACTTTAAGATGATGGTGGATGATGAATGGCTTCAAATAGGCAGGTGAATTCAGTAGTAATTGCAACCGGCGCGCGTGTATGACCAAATTTATGGACGTGGATAAAGCAAAAAGTGTCTGAAAGGGTTTTAGTCGTAGTGATTTTAAATATGTATCAAGACGACAGTCCATTGCTACTTGCGATTGGCAAGGAGAAGTGTCACGTCAGCTGCGCGGTTCATTTGTTTGCGTAGCGTAGTCGTGGGTCACAGTTCACAGTGGACGATCCCGAATACATTTAATCCAAAGCGAAGCTAAGGAGGTACATGCGCCTAACTTAGCCACGGGTTGGGTTGAGCGGCGGCACACATTGCTGTACAGACGTTTGTTACCTTACATCAAACAATTTAAACAGTGACCTTGATTCTAGTTTGCTTCTAAGGTTTTTGAAAACGCTACGGAAAACAATCACTGATTTGTATAACAAATGATTGGCGAAACGAATCGCTTAGTGCTGCTTGGTGATGGTACTTTTGTCAGTCGACGCGTGCCCTACGTCACGTACCGGTAGGCACTATACGTGCCAATCAGTAAGTCGGCCACTATCTGGCACTATCTGTGCCGCGTTCCTTATTTACACCCATTAACAAATTGTGTGATAGGGCTTTATTTATTCACTTGGCGCCGCCCGGCTGGAACAGGAAGGCATGCATGAAGAAGAACTGTGTATGCATTTAGATATTCTTCGGAGCTGGAAGTGCTGTATTGGACTGTTTCAATGTTGTGCATGTGTTTAGTTAGGGTTTACTTACTTACTTGCCCTCTTTCTCAATGAAGACGACTGAGGCGAAAGGGATGCTTGTTTAGTATCGAGATCTAAGTAGTTGAATTGACTGATTTTTTATACCTAATTGCTAAGTGTCTACTAAGTTTAAATTACAAATAATTTATGCGCATTTCAATGAACGGTGATCATCCATTGTTATAAGTACAAAATACAATCAATTAGAAACTTCTATCAAGACCCCCTTGCCTGAAGGCTTGAACTAAGCACTGAACTAAGTGTTTAACATTTCGCCTTTAATTATGTACGTTCAAACTACGTCGTTGTAGACCGAGTTGTAGACTATTTACATATTTACGACACAGAAGTCATAATGCCATGTTGTGACGTCATGATAGACCTACATAATATTTGTTCTACGAGGAATGTTGGCGCAGCTCATTATAATGAAATGCAAATGAAAGAAATAATAATACGGCGAAATATATTTCCGCGTGAGTGTCCACCGTTTATAATCACGATGGTAATGTAGCTAGTGGCTAGTGGCTACTGTGGCTAGTGGGTTTTATTTGGAAAGTATTTGCCTGCGACTTCATTTGCATATAAACTTCATCCTTTGCTTAAGTCCATCTAGAAGTTATTTCCTAAAATCATTGCTTTGTGCTTTAGACTGAACTCTTTCCTTGTGCCTTAGACGCTTTGTACTCACAAGTTTTTTTTGCAGTTAAAAACTACGGTTTATTTGCCGTGGGTGGGCACGATTGTCTGTGTTGTATGGATCAGTATGGAATCTTGTTGACGGACAAGTTTTTTCTACGGCGCGGTTTAGACGCCGTACCGTAAATAAACCGTACCGTGTACAGAGGTCCTTAGACTGCGGATGCCGTAGTGTGCTAAAGCTAAAGACACCTGCTCACCACGTTTTGTTGCCGGCAAAATCTACGTTTATGTCAACATGCTTCCGTAGTGACTTTCTTTTCTTCTTTGAACTTTTGGAGCAGTGGTGGACCAGTGGTAACGGCCCCGGATTACGAGTTGTAGGTCGTCAGTTCGAAGCCAGGCTGGCAATTATACTTTGTCTAAATAATAATAATAATATATTTCCGGGGCCCGTGGCTAAATGAGGGGCCCGTGGCTAAATAATAACAGCCGCACAGGTCGATCGATCAGGTTAAGCTACGTTTGCCGCGGTTGGTCTGTGGATGGGTGACCATCTTTACATACCGAGACCCCCCCGTGCCTCGGAAAGCACGTTAAGCCGCTGGTCCCGGCTGTCATTCGTAGATTTTTGACAGTCGTTACGGGTAATCAGAAGCCCGAGTCTGACAACCAGTCTTACCTAGGGGTATCGTATTACCCAGTAACTGGGTTGTGGAGGTCAGATAGGCAGTCGCTCCATGGAAAATACTGGTATTCAGCTGCATCCGGTTAGACTGGAAGCCGACCCCAACATAGTTGGGAAAAGGCTAGGCAGATGAATAATAATATATTTCGTCACCACTGCTCTCGAAACAGTGAAGGCAAACATCGTGAGGAAACCACCATGCTCCTAAAGTTCGAAGACATGTGAATGATTACAGCCCACTCTCTCTCACCCAGAGGAGGCTTGTGTCCCAGCTGTGGGAACATTGTAGGCTGATTGTGGACCAACGTTTACGATGCCTCTACACTTGATGAGGTCCCTTCCCTTGAAAAAGTTATCACGAGCAAACCTTGGGAAACTGCGTTACCAAACACGCTAACTGGCTAAGATATACCAGATTCAATTTATTGTTTAAATAGCTCGTGCCCACCCAAGATAAAATAAGGGTTTGCTATCTCAGTTTCTTATTGCTCCTTTACCAAAATTTCTGTTTCTTTCCTGTTATTTCGCGATTGATTGACGTTATCTGATATTATTTACTAACATTTGGTGGCCTTCGAGTGTCGTTGTTTTCCAAATATCAAGTTTAAGTGATTGTTCTTAGTAATATTATCCTTGTTTTGATTGGAAAGTTATCTTGAAGTTCCTTCTAATGGGAAAAACCTTCTCATATATTTTACTTTTTGTGTGCCTGCCTACCGAGCTTGCCCTGACTTTTTCCTGATTATTGACGTCACTGCATACCTTAGCGACTCACTAAACACGCTAGCTATTCCAAATTATATTAGTTAAGCTTTTTGTAGCGATCAGCATCTAATTTATCATAATTATAACTTCCAACTGTCTTATTAAATATCTAGTTACGTTCAGAATTCGAAATACGGTATGGAGGACTTTATGTATAAATTCACTCCGCATATAACTTATTCACAACACCAATACCTATCTCGTCCACTCGACGTCCATAAGCAGATTCTGAGCTGGACTCTCATTTGGTGGAAGCAAACGTGCACCACGCTTTCTACGTTCGTTATTTGATTTGAAATGTGTTATAGTCAAAGTTGGCATTTTTACACAGGACTTAAACATAACGATAACTGACTAGATGTCTGTGTAGATGTGTGACAGGTGCGGCCGTTTTCCAGAAAAGTTAAGCTTATGCTTAACAGACGTGATGTTATGTTATGTGTGTGCTACAATTTTTTTTTATGTGAAAGTAATCAAATGACCCGGTGTGTACTTCACGCGTAGTAGTACACACATAACATAAAATCTTAGTATTCGTCTAATTTTATTACCATTGGTCATTGGGCTAGTCTCTCATTTTACATTTAACTGTGTTTTTCTGTGTTGTGCATTTTTTTTTTGTGTGCGCTAAATAAAGGACTTAACTTTTACTGTATAACAATAATTTTATAAAGTGCGTAAGTGTTTCTTTCTACTGTTGTAAACAAAGGAGATTCTTGGTTCTTTTTGATTTCGTCCCCTTTTTTCTTAAATCGTAATTATTTTACAGAAAGAAGAGACAAAAAATCTAAACAAAACTCCATACAAAGGGCACAACACACCTACTTCCTAAAAGCCGCCACACGGCGCACACACGAACGTTAAAAAACGTGACGTTTTTGCACCCTGCGTCTTCCTACGGAAGTACCAAGTCAGAGCGAGACGGAGATAGTGACCACACAGGAGTGAGCGAGAGGGACGTCGTGGGAACCGCAGGGGTAGCGATATCCCATACGATCATTGAAGTGGGACGGGCAATGACGGGCATAGTGACCCTTCGGTGCATATTATGTCCGTCGGGACTCTACTACGGTGCATATTATACCCGTGAACGACACCTGTGCGATGCTTATCGCTAATTTATGCGACAAATGGCGAATTCGTTACTTTTTATATTTATTTTTAATTACAGGTGCATTAAGGGTTGAGCAATTAAAAATATTGTTCTGTATGAAAATAATTTATTTTCTTTTTCCCGCAAGCGACGGTTATTAACATGATATATGTACAGTGTGATGCGCAAAACCGACTAATAAATTGTTTATTAAGCGGTTTTGTGCATCTAATTTTAGCCAATAAGCTATACAAATCACACATTTCATGAAAAATATCTAAGGCTGAACAATTATTGGTAAATTCACAACCTTTTTCCGATATTTCATCGTAATATACTTTGATTACTTAGGTAATTCTATTGAAGATTACGTCGAATTTCTTTGAATGTTCACATCAAAGAAGAGAAACATCATACCCAACCGGTATTACAACATAGTTCGATTCGACGATATTTAAAGCTCAGTTTTTGGTCCCAAAATACATCTAGTGACTGACGATAAACTTATGCAATATAATATATAACTATCACACAACTTACAAAATAATATTTGATATAAAAACTATTTTTACAACAGTACAGTCTCCAAAAATATAATTTAGATATTTTTTAAACTCTGAGATCGATACAACAGTATCTTGTGTCAAGGCGATAAAGAAACAATCGAATATACAGTGGGGCCACATTGGACATACTTGAACGTCCATTGCTCTATTTTAGAAACAAAAGGGTCCTACGAATTGGAAGTAAATCGTCAATGAACGCTAAAGGGTCCTTGATAATTCTTCCAATACAATTGCCAAAGAATTACTTGTTTGAAGTTGGTACCGGTAGAAATACTAAGTCACTCTTACAATGGACCTTACAAATATTCCGTTTGTGTCCCCTCTGTTTCGTTCCCTGTCGTCAAGCCACAAGACAATAATTCTGATAAGTTTTAATGTACTACAGTTCTAATAGGCCAGCTCAGCACCCCACGGTCTGTAGGGCTTCGAACTGTTCTGTGAGTACTGATGATGAGGTGGATGGTGAGGGTAAGGAGTGGGGTAGTGAGGAGCTGGTGGCGCAGGGTGAGGCCCTGGAGGTCCCGGGGGCGCGGGCGGCGCAGGGTAGTGAGGGTAGCTCGGAGCAGCAGACAAAGGAGCAGCTATCGCAGACATTGCTGTAGGCACGGCTACCGTCATCGCTGCTGACGTCACTGGTATATCTTGCCGAGGTCCTCCCAAGTCTGTGTAACCATGTTGGGGTTGAGGTACTGGTGTCGTCGGGTACTGAGGATAGCCCCAGTTCGCTGACTTCGCCGCTAACTCTCTTTGAGCAGCAAAGCATTGGAGGTGGCTCATGAGACGAAGCCGTAAAGGATCTTGAATATCAAGACCCTCGCAGCTGACGAGGTACCTCGCCACTTCAGCAGCACACTCCCGGAACCCGATGCTGTGGTAGTCCATCGCATACCTCTGAGGATCGTAGGCAAATGTGTCCAATCCTGGAGCAAAAGAGAATGAAGGTCAGAAAAGATTTAATTATCATATTGATTATTCTATGACGCACTCCTACAATATTATTTCAGTTCCACCGTGTTTGTTTAAGAATTCAAATTCGAGAGCTTTATGAAAGAAAATGGCATGTTCCAGTTGGAATAATTAACAACGTTTCAAAAGGTTTCAGCAAAGTTTCAGCTCACACCGGGGGAATTTAAAATTTCATATTTTCTTTGGTCTTTTTAAGCCAGCTATCCGACGCTGCAGATGTTATTTTGCATGTAAATAAGAATTAGACAATAGCGAGTTATAATAAAGAACACAAAAGTTCAGTTCATTCAGGAAACGACCCTCGAGTTACCCTTGTGCAAGTAGAAAAGGATGGGATATAGCTGTTTGATCAAGTGCGTAAGGGATGGAAAAATGTAGTAGTGGTAACGGGAACCCCAGCTTTCCGGCCGTCTTCCGATAGGGAAGGAGACAAAAATAAGATGAGCTCTCAAACCCTACGGACCTTTTACAAAGTGTTCGATAAAGAGATGTTTCATTGATGAGTGCGGGGTCAAGGGTACTTGGTCCAGTCAGTGTGCCACCGGGCTACGAGACCGAAGGGTGAAGAAAACTGTCTATGCAGTATTTTTTGTACTTGCTGAACCAGTTTAATTTCTTTTTAAGCTTTTTCTTTGTCTGCTTTTCGCTTCTTTTATGTTTATATGTGTGCCATCTCTTTGTTGAACACGTTTCGTACTTAATTAAATAGAACAGAGGCACATAAAAAATATTATGATATTTTCTGTTAATTAACTACCTTCTTAGGAGAGCGGAGCTCTGGGAAATAGCTGTCTAGTCTAGTCTGGCAGTGTCTACGATCACTTATTTAATTATACGGAGTTTCTTGTGCGTTTTTTTTAATGCTATCATTATTCCTTTGTTTGCAAGTATACTTCAATAAAAAAACTAAACTGTTTTTTTAAATCGTTATTAAAATGTACTTGAATAGGTCTCTTTTCGACATCCATGTCACATACTAATTTAATCTACTTACAACCAGATATCTTAACCCCAATGAAGCGTACAATTGTGTTCGCTTCCTCCTTCCTTCCTCACAGCGTTTTTTAACATATTTTTTGCGCTAGCGCAGGTGCGACAACCCTTTGCGTTAGAATCGCTTCCGCTTGTCACGTGGTACACAATGGACGCATGATTTGATCGTTAGAATGTAGATTTAGAGGTTTTACTTTTATTCAAAAGGGGTCTTAGATCATAATTATTGGGTATTGAAAAGTTATCAAATCCGGTGCATTGTCAGAAGAATGTTTTGGTAGAAAGTATCATGGTTTAAAATCGTATAGTAAATGAAAGTATGTTAGTAATTAAAATGTTCGTTTCGAAAATGTAGTAGCCCAACATCACTTTGATAAAACTCCAGGTTATATTTACATAGCAAGTAAGTAAGGTGTTCAGTTACAAAATAATGAGTTAGTAATAAAAAAATAAAAAAAAACTATTCATACACCATCAAATAATTGGGAAGTCACCCACAATAATCGCGATTTAAACATTTCAAGTCCCCAATCACCGCAGTAACATAAGTTGCGATTAATTCCCCACTGCATTACAGAGGGTATATTATTATCATCCCTCGCTGTTGTTTACTGGATAGCAGGGTGAGAGCGGCTCCGCTATGTGTTCCCACGCACCCTATGCGCATGATTCGCTTACTGATTGATTTATCTGCGCTAATCTGTTGGTATGCGTGTGAATTTGTTTAGAGACAGATAAACAACGAAATGTGTTGGTAAAATTATAACGAAAATAAAGTATTTTTTTACTGAATCGTAATATACACCTACATTGTGTGTGTGTGTATAAGAGTCTATTATAGCCATAGTTAAAATTTCTTTAAGTGACTACATTTTTACAATATTTTCAAAAATTATGTATCAAGCAATCTTCCCAAGCCGGCACTTTACTTATTTAAAAATACATTAAAGGAATCCATATGGCCAGTAGGCCATATTGTCCGTTGACCGAGCTTCAAAGTCGGCGCGTACGCATCATTTACGTCACACCTGGCGCCTACATAAACTCAGGAAGTCGCTAACTGGATCACGCTGATCCAGTTTTTGTCTCGCTTGCACGGGGTGTGGGTGAGAGGGAGCGAGATGGTATAGGAATGGTGTATCAATATACAGGCTGTCGAATTTGAAATCGATATGAAGTTAATGAAGTGACATTATGATAGTTACGTGTGAAGTATTGTAAATGCATTTGACGAAATCTTTGAAAAGTAAGTATTATCTTGAAGAGTTGAAAGATGAAAAAATATATAAGTCAAATGTATAATAAAATTATAATATAATAAATATTTACAGATAAAGGTCACAAAACATTGAGGAAAAAAATCGGTTCGATAAAATGTCACGTTACTGAGAAAAATACGTCTCCGCAAACAAGATCGGATCCAAAATATAACAAAAAAAAAAAATGGTAATCCAAATTTTATTTCTTGTTTTTCTCAAGGTTTTTACGACGAACGCTAGAGATGACGCAGTAACGCTTCTTAAAATAAAATAACTGTTACAAAAGTTCATACACATCTCATGATGCAAGCTTCCGGATTCCCTCAGTCGTGACACTGCCTGACCTTTCAACGGCCAACTAGGCTACTTGTGGACGTCAGTCGGCTATGATGGCCGGAAACTACTCCCAACTGAAGAGGATGCGGTTTTTCGTACTCTGAACCATATAGCCACATTGTGAACTACTTTTTTAAAAGTTAAATGGTGACCGCAAATTGATTTGAAACCACAGAATCGGTTAAAACGGAAGGATGGGACAGTTGTTATAGTTTATTTAGAAGCTTTAGAGTTGGAAAATACGCGTACACGTAAACTATATTCTATTATAAGAGCTATTTACGCCAAGTTCAAATGCTTTACAAACTAAATATTAATTTTATGGATAAAAACCATCTAGTTTTAACTACGCAATATTATACTTTAAAAGATAGTGTACCATTCGTAGAAAATCAATTAAAATTCCTTCAAAATCAGTATCTATTACACACCCGACAGACACCAAATGCAAACTTACCGGCATTTTTTCTATCCACACGATCATTTACTACGTGTGTCTGTAACAAAAACCTCACAGTTTGTCCACCTGCCGCCCAGGCCCCGGGCTCTGGGCCCCTGGACCCGGAAGCATGGCGTGGGAACATCAGGAACAGACCATTTGGGGATGAGCAAGATAGCGATAATGATGAAATAGCTGACTTTGTTTATGGTATAGTGGGTAGCTTTTATTTTTATAGGCTGCAATACTGATTGAGTCGGTCAATATGTTGCCATATATTATAAAAAAAAGGATGATACAATGTGAAATAGGGAATCTATATAAATCTAGACTTGATTGAATTTGAGTAATATAAACAGCACACGTGGCATCTGTACTTAATAAAATCTTAAGGTCATGCATTCATTGATTCACTGACAGACAACGCACCACAGCCTAAACCGCTGGGTCTAGAAGCATGATATTTTGAACAAGAGTTCCTTATATACCGAAAGTGAGCAATACGAAAATATTTTTAAAAAATTGATAAAAGCTTGTAGGTGCATGGATGAAGCTTAAGTAGAGATTAGTATCATCATATTTCACCCAACAACATATTGTTAAGGTTCAGAGAGGGCCAATGACATAAGCCTTTCATTATTTTTTAAATTACCTACTCTGAAAATGATCTTTGATGAAACAAATGATGATCGGAAAAAATGCTCTACATACACGTTGTTAACAACCCGGCAACAGCGCCACGAAGTGATACCATCGACCTTGCTAAAATCGGCAAACAAAATTACTAGCTCCTCGAATCTGTAATTTACCTTTGGCAAAACATGATCAATCAACTACTATAATTAAGACCCAAATAGGCTTTGCTTCGGTCTAAATATCAGCTTTCTAGATCTTGACATTTAGCTTTAATAAATTATAAAAAAAATAATCAAGAACATCTAACTACCTCTTTCAAGAGCCTGCGCGTCCTTCCAGTTTTGATGGAAGTTATCCAGCTCGTCCTGCCGTCTCCTACGTGGTCTTAATCCTTCTGTATGTATCTTTTTGTGAAATACCATAAACACAAAATCGTTATATAATAACAAACAGATATATTTTGGTATCTCACAATCACATGCATGTAAGTATGTAGTCCTATTATAATAGGACTACATGAACCTGGTTTATTTATTATTATTTGTTTATGTATATCGAGCCTTTTCAGGAAGAACATCGTAAGCGCCCAAATTCCCAAAAAACGGTTTTAATTATTAACCGCCAAATCAACTGATTTTGAATCTTTTGTCACTTACTTGAGTTCATAGTAGAAATGGTAATTAACTTTTTTTAATGACAAAATTTTCATCTTAAGTTACAACCCATTCAGTTTTTTTAACGTAACCTCCACCGATTGACAGATCGTTAGTACAGCACCTGTCGCTTACGATATAATCTTAGGTTAATAATTTTATTGCAAACATCCTACTTGTCGCTTGCGCTACAAATAAAATGCGTTTTGCGTTTAGTTGTTCGTGAACTGTAACATTATAATAGTGTAATAAATTAAAATATGAATGCCATTAACTTTGGTTACTATAGTAGAAAACTTACATTGACTTTAGGTTAGTAATAAGTAAGAAATAACGAAACTGCTTATATTGAGGTCTCGGCAGAATGAACAAGCGTGAACCTAAAACTGCTTACACTGGAAAAACCATTTCGAAGGCAAAATACGAAGATTTAAAGAAAATGTGCGAAAAGGGTATCATACCAGAAGTTTATACAAAAGAATATCTGGATTTACCCTGCGATAGAAACACAAGAGACGCTTTACCTGCGACTGATGAAGACGAGTACTGATGACTCTTTTTGTAGTTCATTTTATTAATAAAGCTCAAATTCACTTAGAAGTACCTACTTATTTTTTTTTACTCGTTTGTGTTTCTGACACTTTGTCCTTCTCTGCCTATCCCGTAAAAAAAAACACAAAAAATATTTCTACTATTTTATGATACCTATTTAAGAATTATCGTAATCGACATACTCATATCAGCTCTATATAATAACGGTCATCAGTTTTAACGTAAGCGACAAATGTATGTGATTTTATAGTACTAAGTCAAATCTTAACATTTGAATTAATAGGGAGGTGCCCATATAACACCAAGTAAAAATTTCAAATTAATGCTGTAAATATTTTGAGAAATACTTAAAAAAAAACGTTCTCCTGTAAAATATGCAAAATGGCGGTTAAGATCTTCTTCCTGAAAAGGCTCGATATAATCTTTTTCATTTTCGTCATTATATTATCATAGTTAAGGAAAGTAAAATCCTGTTTACGAGTTTCTATTTCACCAAAGGTTTGTGTAGCAAGTATCACAAAAGACAGGAAAAGCGAATCTAACATAAAAAAAAAATATTATACTTTTTGCGGATCACCGTTAGGTCGTATCTTTTATTAATTTGCAGGAAACGGAAACGAACGGAACAGGTTTCTGACTATTTAATTGTTGCGTATAACGGACGCACCATTTTTTCGAATTTTTACTTTTTATTTTGAACGTTCTTCTTTTTTCACTTGGTTTTTTTTTGCTGCAGTTACATTTACAAGGATTTAGCTCGTAACTTTTAGTTTTTTCTCGTAACTTGTTTTCAAGTTTGCCGGAACGTTATTAAAATGTTTTTTTGTAAACAAAACGTGAACATCATATCTGAATGATCTGATCTGAATGAGCAGCCATTACAGAATTTGCTTATAAGCATGGGAAGTTTTTACCGTAAAGTTGTTTACTTGGCTTCGCTATATACTTTAATTCGGATATTATTTACGTAAATATGGTATGTAAATTGAGCTAAGGGATAGATAAGGATCATATATATATTCAGATATAATAACACAAATAAAATTATCCAACTAAGTCCACTACTGGACTGTGGCTCTCCCAATTAACCTACTGACCAACTTAAAAACTGTACAAATGCAATATTGAACTACTTTTTTACTTATCTGATGTTAGGTCGTAACCTATAGACACCTTCCTACATTACCAAAGTCAAAGAAAGTCCAGGTAGGGAGAACTGTACCAACCTTTAGCATGCAGCATTTTCAAATGGTCCACGGTCAGCTGCAGGATCTCAGCCTTCTCCAGCTTGGCACTGCCCTGCTTCTCACAGGCTGCTGGGACCAGCCTCTTCAGCTCAGTCAGGGAGGTGTTGATGCGGTCTCGTCGCTTCTTCTCGATGACGCCGCGACGTCGCTTACGCGTCATCAGTTGGCAGGAGTCGCCGCCGGGAGACCTGGAATTGTGGATGATGGTGGGTTAGGTCTACATTTCTAAAAGGATGTACACGTAACATCACGCCAGGAATTTTGAAGTGCCATGTATAATAATAGGCGTGAGTCTATTGCCATTAACCGGGCACATATCCGGGATCAATCAGGGATGTTCTTTTTCACCTGTTGAATAAATAATAGTTCTGCCGTGCCGTATCTAAATAATCCAGTCACCAAGTTTTAAGGCTAGGTTTAAAATACGACAAGATATTAGTCACAAACATTTGTTTACAAGTCGTCGGGTTGGCTGCTTGTGCATGAGAGACGTGGATTAGAAAGCACTGTCGATTTAGAAAAATCCTCATAAAAGAAAATTCATAAATCCGAGCTCTTTTATTTATCATTCGCCAGATTGTTTGATGACGCAACCGTTCTAAACTGACTGTATAACTTGTCACACGGCTTTGCACCAGCTTTTTATAACGTTATGTAAGGTCCTATGTCTTCTATCCTATACTGAAAAATACTTTATGCCACTTTTGTAAGCCAAAGTGTCTGAAGGCGTAGTTTTAGTGAAGCATGACATGTTTGACTAACATATTGTTTACTAAAGAACAGTCTGTTAGTGGACAAATGTTTAACGAGATAAAAATGTTTTATTTTGTGATTTGTTTGTGTAAGTCAGATTGTTCGCGTTTCGGTAACCTACTTAAATAATCAGGAAATGTGCCTACGTAATTTTGTAGGTATTTTTCTCCTCGCATATTTTGCTCAGATAATGAGACTACGTTTTTTTCATCCCGTGGATTTAAAAATGTGGGTGTAGAAAAGAGTCAGGTGCGTGGTATGCGCATACATGCTTGATAAAAGACTATTGAATGTAGGCCAAACGGAAGATACGTGCAAAATACTTGTAATTTAGTCTCTGCCGAATCCCGTGAGCAAATTACATTACAATGAAGAAAAGTAAACAAAAAACTTTTACAAAATCATAAAGAAATTGTATGACGTAATATACGTAACTCTGTACCCTTTAGAAAAACTTTGAAAAGAAACGTGCTACGCGTAATATTAATGACAGTTATTGCGTAGCATTTGCTACGTGCGTAGCTCGCTACGCGCTTTAGGTGCTACGAAAATTATATGTTCTTATTGGAATCTTGTGTGATATTTTGAAATAGAAGATTATTAGGAATAATTTTTTTTTTAAATAAAAGTGTGCTATATATAATATGTCCGTGACCCCAATTGACCCTAACAAGGCAATGCAATTCGACATTTTATTAATTTCCTTACAACTCGGTGAGGAAATTATTTAAATATCGAATTAACGCAAAACGAATAAGTAAAAGTCTTGATATCCCCTTTTCTTTTCGGTTTCTGTTATTATAACGTTATGTAACTCTTATTTACAGAATTAATTCAGAGAGCAAATTGTTATCTCTGTATTATAATAAATGGATATTACCAGAATTCTCAGAAATAATTAATGTTTGTTTTTGTTATTAGTGACTCATTTTATTTAAAGTAGTAAGGGCCTATGCATGCCAGAGTAATTTATTATTTGCTTCAAGATTCTGGGATACTCTTTCTAATTTAGATCTACAAGATTAACCTCAGCTTAGCGTTAATAATCTCAGCTTCAAGGGCCGTTGGATTAGCTGAACATCTACAAACTAAAATATTAGATCTGGACAAACATTTTTCATCCCACTTTTTTATTTACCAGAGCATTTTATATTCTTATTGCTGAGAAATAGTCACAAAAAGGGCCACACAGAAAAAATGTTATAAAATACGTGAGCAGCTTTGCAAAACAGTGGGACAGTATGGGATATATATATTTTTTCGTACTCACGTCGCATCTTTACTGCTCTCCTCAGAAAAGTCATCGTCTTCGCTTTCAGAGCGAGTCCTCTTGATGCGCTGCGCCGGCGCAGGCGGGGCCGGGGTCGGTGCCGGCGGACCCCAGCCATACCCCCACTGGGACCCCTGACCCTGACCCTGCAGCTGAGGACCTGGCTGCTCCATGTGTCTGTGATGATATTCCATTGTCACAAAAAGTATCAAATCACTATTAGTCCTAATAAGCACGGAAATAATCACTGATGTCTTCTTGGCCTAATTTTTCAGTTATCACTTTGTTTTCATCGGAAACTTGGTCTGAGGAGGATCGTGTGCGCAGGTCGGTCACGTGCGCGCGCGCTGTGCGACTGGCGCGGAGTGTGTGGCCGCGTGGCGCCCCGTGCCGCCTCGTGTGCTGCCGCCCTAAGCGACTCACCCTATACAAAATATTCTTTATCTTTGAACCACAAACTATTGCCTTAGATGCAAGTAGTTTTGTACTTTATTCTTAGCACTATAGAGGGTTGTAAACTGTTGTGATTATATTGGTAATTTTTTTGAGAGCCAAGATTAAAAATGCGTTTTTAGTTTGCAATTTTGTGCGTTATGTGGTTGCAATAAGGACGATGCAACTGCGTTTCTGGGTCACTTAGCGGTATTAAAATCTATAAACATTAGTTATATTATAGTTGATCGGAAAATAAACTTAGTTCTCGAGGTGTAAGGTTCAGAATAGCTTAGTGTATTTTTTTAAGGGTGTATCATAAGGCCGCGTGGCAGGCGTACGGTGGGAAACTGCAGACAATTAGGTAACGCAATTTATTCGCTCCAATATTTGTGTGAATGTGTTCCTCAAACCATAGGGGAAGGGTTCCGGGGTCGGCAGAGAAGCGTGGGACGATGGCACGGGGATTAAGTAATGGAAAACATTAGGTACTGCTCGAGTGAAGATTTACAGAATGAAAGGAAAAATGCGTTTCAAAATATTTGAGATCGAGTGGCACTTATGTGCTTGCCTTTCTTGTTTATTAAATGTTTAAAATTTTCTAGTAAGTACTTGTAGATAATTTATTTTCTTATGTTTTGTTAACGTTTTCACTCTACCATAAAGCGGAAATAAAGCTACCTATTAATTTTTTCAGATATAATTTAAAACAAAACCTCAATTCGTAAACCACTAAACAATGATTAATTTCCCTATGTTAAATTTCTGTCCAACTCCAACTTTCAGCGCCAAATCACGTAATCAGAAAACAATCTCACACTGTAAGAACCGGCGGTCAGTTAGCTAATTGTTATGTAATCACCCGGTTATATCACGGCAGCCGTCGCCGGACGGCCGGTCACGAGCGACGGCGGCAGCCAAACGCGATCGGCGGCCGTTCAGTCACGAGGCTACCGGAGGTCGGACGAGATCGGACGCCGGGTGACACGCGGCCACCAGATACTCAGTGAGCCGAGGTTTCATGACACCTTGGGTAATCAATTAGTGCTAAAGTTGGTAATAATACTGCTCGATTGTTCATTCTTGAGTTCTCGGTTTCAGGAGCACTTTGCTGACGTAAAGCTGAGGCCGAGATACAGAATTGCTACTTAGCATGTGCTTTGATTTAAACATGTTTCCGGCTCTATGTTGCACTTGCAATTCACAGTTGTGCGGCAGTGACACGAATAACGTAAGCGTAAAGCGTAAAGTACGTGCTAAGTAACGTTTACAGATATCGGCTTGAGACACACGTGGAGGGCCTATTAATTTGTAAAATAGATTCACATCAGTAAAAAAAAAAAGGTAAGCATTTTCCATTACAGATTGTCTTAATATGTTGCCCATTCTTATTAGGTACTGCCAAGTAATCTTCGAACTAATTCTACAATCATTGTTACGACCACATAGCTCGTTAAGTCTTGGTTTGAATGTGGTCGTTATTATAATGTAATACATGTTATGTTATGGCGATAACCGAATAATGTAATCGCCCTTACGGCATGTATTGAATTGATGTTCGTGGTCATTAACTATCCCTTCATCAATTCTATCTTCAGTCATGTGTAATTTTGAGTTGTTGACCCATAACTAGATAGGCGAGCTTCTGGCCGATAGAGTAAAGCTGTGACTGAATGGCCAAGGTTAGGCCAAACAAACCACGGCCGTCCAAAAGCACGTTGGGTCTGTATCGTCAAAGTCGCGAAAAACATCTGGATGAGGGGCGCACGAAACCGGGAAGTACGGCAGAAAAAAGAGGCGGACTATGGGCCTCCACTTTTTTCTGCCATACTGATTGACTGGTGTTTCCGGGATTAAATGATGATGATGATGATGATGACCCATAACTGTGTACAGACGACCCCTTGGGGTATAATGTGTAAGTAAAGAGCACCTAATTAATGAAGGCTTTATGAATTAAAAAACAAAAAAAACAGGACTATCAGCAACATGAAACACCACATTGAAAGTACATCCATACTATCAATACATCTATATTAATATTATAAACTCGAAAGTAACTATGTCTGTCTATATGTCTATATGTTACCTTTCACGCCTAAACCATTAAACGGATTCCTATAAAAGGCAAGGATATAGATGGAATTCTGGGACCTTCCCCGGGATTCCATCTATTTCCTCGTTCATTTTTTTTTATTATTACGTTCCTGTGGGTTAATTTCCGACATCCACGCAGGCGAGGCCGCGAGCAGAAGCTAGTAATTTTAATAAAACAACAGAAACAGATTCCCGCGTCGGCATCGTGCAGCTTCTTTCAAAATTAAATTCGCCATCGTTTTTGTGTTATAAAGCGACATTTTCACGTCGTCATAACATGCTAAGCCTTATTGAGAAAAAGCCGATTAAAGCCACCTCTGCCAAACAAGAAACTTGACACATGATGACATGACCATGCTCCAGAGAGTTGATCCTTAGCTAACGAGATTGCTATCAAGTAGGTACTACACAAACGGATTGTTGACGCAAAACACAGCAGAAAAGAAGATTGGAGTAATCTCCTCCTGCGCTTGAGCACCGTACAATGTGATGGCATTAATAAAAAGATCAGGGATATGAAGCGTAGCTTGTAAATATAATCGGCTATAGTTCATAGAGACCGACATTGGAGATGCAACATAGTTTTTTTGTGGCTAGGTTCCTCCAAAGAAATAAACGGAACCCTTATCTCTGTCGGTTTGTCTGTTATACTCGTAGAACGACGAGGAGTTAGCGCATCATGTTAGGTTATGTTAAAGTTATGCGTTTTTTGTTTTTATTGGGAATTGGTTAGGCTTTCACAAGATTTTATGAATATCGCCTGGGTTTATTTATCTGTGTTTTATTGAAGGTATTTCATATACGGAACACCACTGCATCTCGCTCTTATTTACTTTTTATAATGGTTTTTTATCTAACAAACCTCGGGTGTCGCGATTTCGAGTCACAAAACTGATCAGATCCAACGTCACCCAGTGAACAAGAGCTCCATTGTACAGCAATCCGTTTACTGATAATATAAAAAGGTTCATTGTTAAAGATTTTGTGCTGTCAAGTATGTATTTGGACTCTCAGCAAGTCTGTGATCTGTGAAATCAAAGGTTTGAAGAACGACCGATAATGGAGAATCGATTTCTTCTAAAAATAAACTGGATGTGTGACCGTGAATGTGTGATTGTCAATAATATAATGGCGTGTCGACAGTGGACGTCTTCAGTTATATTTGTTTACCGTGGGTAGTGGTTGATCATGGTGAAGAATTTCCCCATATTGTGTTGCGATAAACACTTTAGTTATTACTTAATGTCAAAAGTTGTAAACATGGAATGGGTCTCTTAAAAAGTTCAAGGTTTCATTACACCATAATGTGGTCACCACCTACCAACCTTATTGAACTTGGCTGACCTAGTCATGCAAGGAAAATGTATTGAATTAGTTATTCTGTCACAAAGTTCTGATAACCGGGATACCTAGTTAAGTTTACAACCTACCTTATTAAAATCGGCTATTAAAATAAGTCATGAAATGAAAAATGGTTGATGTGCAATCCTATTTTGCCGATGAGTTTTGGATAGAACCTGAAACTTCCTACATTATATTTTGCTGCGTAGCGTTAATTTAGTTGAACGTGCATTAATTTAGCAAAAAAGAGCATGGGATCGGACACCTGCTTTACAAGCAACGAAAAGGCCTTCATAATACAAATCAATAACATACTTCTTTATCATCTATGCTGTACGATAACAGAAAAGACTTCTATTAGGTGTTCACACCGTCAGAACAAACACCATTACAAGCGTATAGTGTTATTACTATGGACTGACGTCTTTCCATGGCGCAGTTACCATCATGCAGCTACTTACAATCAGCACGAAGGGGTAATGTTACAGTAATAAGTTTGCTGCTGGAGGTCAAGTGGTGACGTGGCGGTCAATGGTGAAACAGGTGGTAAAATTTTGTGAATGCATTTTTTTGGGCTAACCTATTTTCTAATAGTTTTTAAAAGATCTACTTTGAATCTCATATTGATGATAGTTACTAATCAATAAAGTTGTTAGGAAGGGTTAATAAAGACCGGCTTTAAAAATGTCTTGTAGGTACATACTTCTTGTCGTGTATAGTTTATCATAATCCATGAACCTGAAAACTTTAAGGTACAAGACATACAAAGATGGGCCTTTGTAAGTCTTGTACCTTAAAGTTTTCAGACAGGGGCCTTAACATTAATGCTTTGGCCTCTTTGATGTAGTAGGTATTTATCACAATTAACAGATGGATTGATTATGGCAGGATATAGTCAACAATGAGACAATGATGTGGGAGGAAGACACTTCTAAATAAATTATAAGAAAATTGACCATAAAAATCAATGCAATCCCCTTACTGAAAATTATAACGGGACAATAAAATCAAATACATGTAAAAATATCAAATTCTACGCTCTACAGTACAACAATCACTAATAAAATGCGCCCACGCAAACTCACTCATTTATCAACAATTCAAAAGACCGTCACATTCATTGTTAAATCCGAAAAAATCTAAGCAAAAACTGTGAGAGCCAGTTTTTGTACTTTTTTGAGTACTAACCCTTTTTTTGTGGGCGTGGGACTCCATGGGACTTTTGGACAGGTGGTAGTGGGTTTTAATCCCATTGTTGGGGAACACGGAAGGTTAGTCTATCTGTCAATGAGATTTTGATGTTGTCAGGTTTATTTTAACTATACTAACTAAGCACTGATTAAGCACACCGTCAATAGACGCTTGCTTGGTCTTGTTGCGGTCGATATTTTTGTTAATAATCCTTCGGCCCGTCTGGGAAGGTTGATGCGCCGCTTCTCCTCGGAAGTGATGAAGGGTGGGTGGTTTAGGGGCTGTCTTTTATAAGGTTGTATGTCCGAAAATAATTCATTTTATCAGCCTAACTTTGAATAGATGATTTCATTAAAAAAGATTATTGATGAAAATATTGATTAATGATGGGTTTTTCTCAGTAGTGCTGCTTTGTCTTCTGACAAATTTAGATACCCACATATATTCGCATTTCATACTTCTAAGAGAACAGAACAGACCCTGTGGTAGGTATACTAGGTAGGTATACTAAGTAACGGAAAGTGGAAAAAAAAAAAACAAAAATAGATTCAAATGTATGTACCTTCATTCAAAGTTAGATCCAACATCATTTGTATATTCAACGACATTTTTGCGTCGCCATTACATCCTTGGCCTTATTGAGAAAAAGCCTATTACAGCCACCTGTATCAAACATGGATCTTGACACATGCTTGAGAGAGTTGATCTTTAGTTGGCTAACAAGATTGCTATCAAGTAGGCCGTACACAAACAGATTGTTGACGCAAAACACGTCAGAAAAGAAGATTGGAGTAATATTATTTTCCTACGTTTGAGCACCGTGCAATGTAATGACATAAATATAGAATAAGTGATATGAAGCGTAGCCTTGTAAATGTAAGCGTACCTGTGTTATGCGTGACTTTGATGTCATTTGCAAAATCAAACAGCGTTTCCAAGGCAGTTTTTTGCTGCAAAAATCGTATCACAACGCGACAAGCCCCAAGGATCTAAAAATCATATTGACAATAAGCAGAACCCGAACAAAGAACTAAGCAAATAAACCATGCTTCTTATAATAAACCTGACTTTATCAATGTCTCATTGATGACGTATTATCTTTCGTGATCAATGAAAATAGGACTATAATAGCTGCCAACCCCCCAGGGTTAACTGCTTGAAGAAACGTTCATAAGCAAATGGGTTTGCATTGAAATATAATACGAGTATGTCTGTTTGGTAGGGAAGTAAACAGAGGGTATTGAAGCGCAGTTGAAGTAATAATAAATCAGTACAAGTTTTATTGTGAATCTTTTATCCTATGACTCAGAACTGTCTTTGCGACAGGGGAAAAAGCTAGCACGAGATATCCTTGAAAAGATTAACGGATCGGCAAAGCTGGTAGCTCAGGGTAGATTAGTGATTATAATTACATCAGCTTCCATGAGAGGTGTCACAGTAAATATTTTACCTTGCCACCCAGCAGACTAGCTATAGACGTTATACTTATAGGTACCTAAGTCAAAGACTCAAAAAATAAAAATAAAGGGTGAACCGGGACATCCACGCGCAACTTATTACCATAGATTCAGTATAGGGTTCTGAACACACGCGTTGAAATTTTTCGGCGGTCATTAAAAAAAAAATACAGTCCCTTGCATTTTGACCGCGTAGGTATTGCAGTTTTCTATGAAACAGCTAGTTTTTTTGATAACCGAAGAGAAATTTCTACGCTAGGGGGCTAGAATCATGTGCTGAATTCTTGTCCCTTTTGTAGCATCCTCTGAACCTGTGTTATGCGAATAAATGATTTGATTTGATTTGGTTTCAGTTTGCGCGTCGATGTCCCTGTATATGTGTAAAGCTTTTTTGTGTTTGGTTCGGCCCGTTTTTTCATGAAGGTATGAAAATGGGAAATAATTTCCTAAACGCTGTCTTCTGCGATGTGTCCTTTTTATTCATAACAACAGCATGTTTATTTTTATTGTTGTTTGTGTCTGTTATCATTTTTTGTGCACGAGAAGTCTTTGCCTTTCGAGTTTCGACTTTACCTACCTAATTTAAAAGAAGATAACTCTCGGAAATGTTAAGTATACGAAACTGGAAAGGCTTTATACCAACGGCTAGCTAACTGTTAAGTTAGCTGTTTTAAATACCTACCTACACGTAGCAATAATTGAGGAGGTAACATGCAAACAGGCTTAAGTCACAATAATGTAAATTTTCAGAATACTGAAAAAATCTGTAGAGAAACAGAATCTCTAAAGATTTTTTCAGTATTCTGAAAATTTACATTATTGTGACTTAAGCCTGTTTGCATGTTACCTCCTCAATTACTTACCTACTCATGTAAGATTCCTGTAAGTGCCCATTAGGTATGTATAATGTCTACATTGTGTTGGTAGATTCTATTAGGTACAAATTTGGTGTCTAAGACGAAAGCTTCTGGGGTGAATATCCTACAAAACAAATATGCTTTGTTCTAAGACATTCTTTGGAAATGCGAAGACATTTAGTATAGTTACTGATCGAGTATCTACACTCGAGAGCAATGAATTAGGGTGACTTAGAGATACCTGAAAGTCTCGTAAACTAAGAATGCTAGCATAATGAAATAGTGTTTATAACACATTTGCTCGTAAAAGGTCTCTTACTGCACCAATTTCAATATCGTAATGTATCTCATTACGTACTTGTGCGTAATTGTAATGTAAAGCGCACGGTTTATCAAGATGCTCCGTCTAAAACGAACGGTACTTTTTTATATCTTTACAAAGAGTTTTTATGTCAGAAAAGTGGTCAACATTTTATGAACAAAATTAACTTTGGGAGATAAAATATAATAAATAAACATTTAATTCTTTAATTTAATTAATTTTGACAATTAATTACAACCATTTATCTGTAACAAAAACACAAAAGTATTAATTTACTTTATTAGTAAGACTAGCCAGTATTTTTGTGCCTTTGCCATAAACAAAAGACCGAACTGTTTTAACAAGTAATTAAAGATTTATTCGTTTAAGAAAGTCCGAGTTTTATTTATTTCCTCACAAATGTGTTATAAAACGTCGTATGACATACGTGCGGTTTGATAATTACAGCAATATAGCAATAGCAATGTCGCCTCAGCTGTAATTTTCAACTTACCGCCCTTATATCATAATGTACTATTAATAAACAGTGAAATGTGCCTTAAATGAAAGTAATAAAACTTCTTAGTTACCGTAAAGTTATGCTATCAAAAATGACAACATAAAAAAATTGGACTATTGACCGGAGTCCGGCGTCAAGCAGCCTGCTGTTTCGTCGATGCGTAGGAGTTCCAGTGCCTTAGGCATCTTCTTCTGGGCACGCTCGTTCCGTCATAGACCTCATCCATCGCTTTCCATCAGGCGTGATCGAGGACAAGAGCGGCCCCATTCAGCAATAATAAAATAACGTTTAGTATCGCTTGATTTACCAGTATTACTTAGTTAGTTGGTGTAAGGGTTTGTTCCCCTGTGAACATGGGGTTGGGGTGGTAGTAGCGCCCAACGTGGGTCACGATTTAACTTCCAAACTTCGAGAGTCATCAAGAGATGTGTGTTTGGTATTCATTGACGTAATTTGACACGTCCACTGAGACACCAGACGGCTTGTTTGAAACTTTGATTAGAACTACTGTTTATTTATAGATGCTAATCTTGTAGTTTGCTTAGGTATGCATTTTGAAATAGTGTTATGTATTATAAATAGGTAGGTAGTGTAGAGCAACTTATATGAATACTTCGAAAAGTAGATCCTATGAGTACTTTAGGAATAAATATTGAAGTAATATGACAATCTGTGGTTTTATTTACTCGTCCCGGTACCTACTGAGAGCTCGGTAAAGCTCTCATAGTACCTACCTAAGTAGGTATGTGGAGGACTATGCCTACTTAGCTATATAGAATCATAGAAATATGTCGTATTTGTATCCATTTTACTGTGTGTACATAAATAATAAAATAAATTATTTTAGCTGGAACACAGTCGGTAACATAGATCTATGTTCAGTACCTAGCTAAGTAGCTACCTACTTGATATTTTTGTAAGGGTTTCTGTGGCGTATTGGAGGACGAACTCTTTAAGAATTTAATCATATTCATTTATTTAATATAAGCGTGAAGAAATGAAATAGCTACTTAGATACTGTATAAAAGTTAAGAAACTAGATCATATTCATTGATTTGCGTTCCACAAGGTAAAAACAAGATGTTAACAAAAGGCTCAGAGCTAAGAGCCGTTGTAGACCCTGTCAGGGCACAGCAAAAATTATTGTTTGATACATAACTATTACTCAAAAAAAAAAAAATCTAAATCGTAGAGACAAAAAAATAAAATAAAATTATACATGAAAACTGAATAATTACATACACATTAAAAGTCAATAACAATAACATAAATAATTGTATTATTGGTAAGTAGGTAGCTATTTTCTTAAAATACTAATATTACATTTAACGTACTTTACACAGTTCAAAGATGTAGGGTTAAAATGTTTTGTTCCTGGAGATCAAAGCCTTAATTGATGAGAGCTACTTAGAACTTCATAATTAACTTGCTTTTTTAAAGTTTGCATACCTAAGTAAAATTTGAAAACTAATAACATTTCGTTGACCAATTTAGACTGCCATTATTATTAAAGAAGTTTTAAAGATTTTTTTAAAGAAGTTTTAAAGATTTTTTTTATTTCACTGGACTTTAAAATTTCCATAACTCCCGATTTGTCATTATTTTACGTGAATGATAAAGGCACGGGCTGATACTCGTACTAGGTGACGGTTTGTTTGACACAGAGTCACAGAAGTTCGGAGCTAAAAGGTGAAAACTTTTCGTATCAGTAGATACCTACGATTCCTAAACCTTTGTCTTCAGTTTTCTTTCAAGTTTGAAGTTGATTATAAAATAAGATAAATTGATTCACCAATTTTCTCGCTTGATTAACCAAAGTTACTCAATATTATGACGTGTGTATAACAATCACATACCTACGTCGCCCCCCACACTACTCGGTGTCAAGTGACCGTCGCGTGCGCCGCGTGTGAGCGTGCGCGCGCGCCGGTCGCACGCGCCGCCGTCGATCGGAAGCATTCGGAAGTGATGCGCGCGCACGATACTACACCACGAGTTGAATGTAAGGGGAATTGGGTTTAATTTGATGGGTGATAGAGAATGTTGGGAGTTACTTCTTCTGTGTATTTATTACTTAAACCTACCTTCAAATCCTAAATAATACAATAAAATATGGTTACTACTAGTAGAGAGACATACTTAAGTGATAGTTAGGTATTCATGTAGGTACGAGTACCTATCTAAGAAGTACTTATGAATGAAAGCTCCTATCTGCTCCTTAGGATAGGTAGGCTTTTGTAAATGAATTAGTTTGAGCAATATATTTAAGTAATTAAAATCGGAACAGAAGAAAAAAATAAATAATTTCAACTGTTAGCTATTATATGAAATGCTAAAAAGCAGACTATCGAATCACTTTGTGTCAATTTAGATAATGTGTAAAAGTAGACACGTTAATCGACGTTGGTCGTTGACCGTACGAGATCTTCAAAACACATGTCTAAATACATCAACGCACGCCTTCCTTACATAGCTCCACCTGCTACGATCCTTACATCCTCCTTTTGCTTCGTTTATGTTCACGACACACCTGGTCCGCACGCCAGTTCTTCAAAACACCGCATAACATAATGAGCATATAATGTTTCCCATCAGTAGAAACATGTACTGATGGGACACACAAGGGTCTCTTCTCTGTGAGTGGGAGAGGATGATGTCGATTCTAGGGCATGCCAGTTTCCTCGCCAAAGTTTTCTTTCACCATTTTGAGAGCATTGGTCATTAACTGAATAGCATAAATTAAAGTGCATGCCCGTGCCTTCCTGATTTCGAACCCACAACCTACGACTTAGTCTCGTTACGACTGAGTCACCACTGCTCAAAACTATAGCGCTGTGATAATATTTCGCGGTCAGTAGACATCGGGGTTTGGATTGCGACAGAAGACTCCGTTTATTGGTGGATGATCTTTTATTCTGTAGTAGATTTCACGTATAAAGTCCACCCTACCTATATTAATTTGCATGCTATTGTATTATGGCGGATTGTGTCCTGCACTGAAAAATTGCTGTATTTTAAGCATGTTTTATGCAAATAAAGAAACTTACATACTAAAATCCTCCAAATATACATCTAAAAAGCCGATCTGGAAGTTAAAACTGGTAACGCCATCTAGTACTCAATCTGTTAAGCATTTTCAAACTTTCCACTGACGCCCTCTAGCTTGAATACTTAGAACTAAATAATGAATATTTATTATGCATACAATCCAACACCACTATATCACTATGAAGCTTATGGGATATTGAAAGTTTAGCTTGGAGCGGCTTTCGTTCTTAATAGGACTGACTGAATGAAAGCAGGTAAGCTGCTTTGAAAACCAGCTACTGCATGCAGCTACCATTCTAATTTGTAGACGTAAGGTCTATAAGCGAGACTGGTAAAAAGTATTCGGTCTACAATAACCTTCGAATGGGGAGGCCAATGTCTAACATTGAATGTTTTCCGGCTGAAATGATGAATGAAGAACCTTAGAATAAATTAAATACCATCATAGCTTTCTTCTTATTTATTTAATCCTTAATACTAGTGTTAATATTAATATTGTAATCAGTAACTATTCTCCTCTGCGTTCACTTGTCGTGGCTTGACCTTGAGTCCGGGTCCGATGCTAAGTCACGGTGCTCGTTCATCTCTAGCTCGAAGTCATCCACGGCCATGGGGGTGTCTGGAAATAAACATTCATATTTAGATTATTGGTTCATCAATAAGTTGTGGTGTACAAAACACACAGAACTTCAAACAATATTAACTATGTAACACTAAATTCTAATAAAATAAAATCTGATTAGAATGTTTTACCAAGCGTACAAAATGAACCAATAATATAATAGTAATATAATAATAGTGAACCAGATTAACTCATTCTTTATGCTATATTTGACAGTAATAAGAAAGGTGTATTCCATATTTTGGTAATAACTATTTTTTCCACTTATGCTTAAAAGTTGTTTAATAGCAAAGATTACTAAGGTCCATTTTGCTGTTTTACACGTTTTACTGTCATCATGAAAACAACGAAAGTATGTTTGATTTATGTGACTTTATTTTTTTTACCATGTCACTCAAAAATGGTATACTTATACTGTATTCCAAAAGTACCAACCTGATGAAGGTGTTAACAAACCCAGCTCAGTTAAAATTCTTACGCTATCTTACATATTCTGAATTTGTCAACTTTATATTTTACCACTTGTAAATGTTAATTGAAAAAAAAAAAAGGAAAGTTGAGGTTATAAAATTAACCTCACTATTTGTGAAAGTGAATTAAAATTAGAATATGGGATTTAACTATTGAAATAATCAAAGCACTACACTAAAACTGTATTAATGCAATGCGTATTTTCACTATAATATGGTAATAACAGTGGAGTTCATAACATAAATGCTTCCTTTGCGCCTTATTTTTTTTTTTTTTTGTAAACCTCCCTATTAATGTAGACTTTATCGAAACGTAAACACTGATTTTGATAAATAAACATTATCTTATCTTACTAAATTTGAAAGTGGCGCTACAAATTGGCATCTACAGGTACGCTTTCTGATTCATTTTCATCAGATACTTTTGGTAAATGATAAATGATTTATTTTCTGTAAGTAGGTTTGTACAAACACTTTTACATGTCAATCACATTTTTTTTTAAACTAGATGAGTTCGGCGTTTCCTATCTGACTACTCTGAGAAGAAAGGCCGAAACAAACTCAGAGGTCACAGTCTCTTTTAAAGTCCAGACATAATCTTGGTCAGAGCATGTGAAAACCATGTAGGCTGATGTCTGAAATGGTTTTTTGAGTAAAGAACCACACAGATTGAGCGGACCTGTCCAATCAGTGCACGCATTTGTCGAAAATCATGCAGCTCAACTCAGAGCTTGAGAAGCCTCACGATTCGGCGAACAATACCAATGAAAGGACATTAGACGGTAGGCCGCATAAGTTACTCAAACTGCCAGATCATGATTAAAACTAACTAAGAAGGAAAACAGAAAAAAAAATGACCCACGTAGTCCTCACATTCACAATAGTAATAATAAAAAATAAAATACTTTACAAAGTAAATATATTGTCATTGTACATACATTGTCATTGTATATATAAAATTCATCAATGTCAATGTGTATACAAAAAAAAACCGGTCATAATCTTTGAGGACCATGTAGATTGGTGTCTGAAGTGGTCTTTTAAGGAAAGAACCACACAGATAATAAATAATAATAATAATCATATTTCACAACTTTCACACAACGCCATCTAGTCCCAAACTAAGCAGAGCTTGTGCTATGAGTACTAGACAACTGATAAACATACTTATATATTTCTAAATACATACATATCACTACATAGTATAAAACAAAGTCGCTTCCCTGTCTGTCTGTCCCTATATATGCTTAGATCTTTACAAATCCGCAACGGATTTTGATGTTGTTTTTATTTTAATAGATAGAGTGATTCAAGAGGTAGCGTAGTTTTCAAGATCTAAGCATACATAGAGACAGACAGACAGCGGGAAGCGACTTTGTTTTATTCTATGTAGTGATCAGCATTGCACCCGTGCGAAGCCGTGGCGGGTCGCTAGTTATAGATAAATAATTACACCCAGAAAACGAACAAATGATCGTGCTCAACACACAAACATTTGTCCTGAGTGGGAATCGAACCCACGACCTTGGGCATAGCAGTCAGGGCCACTGACCAATAGACCAACAGGCCTGTCAATCTCAGATTGAGTGGACCTGTGCAGTCAGTACACGCATTCGTCAGTAACCCTGCAGCTCAACTCAGAACTTAAGGAGCTCAACAACTCGACGAACAATACCAAGAACAGGACATTAGTGTAGGCCGCATACTGCCAGACCATGATTAAAACGGAAACAAGACCCACATAGCCCTCACATTCACAATAATTAAAATAATATAATACTTTAAACAGTAAATGTTTATGTCATTGTATATTTAGAAAAAAAAGAAAGTGTAAAATAGCAAAATAAACAACATTCGCTGTCTAGACCTAATGGAGCAGCTCAATCCCAAGCTTTTTTGTCCTCAATATAGTCTCTTACAGTATAATAGGCTTTCTGGCATAGTTTTAGCTTTATAAAAGATTAAAATTTATTAAGGCTTAGTTCTTGAATGTGGCTAGGAAGTTTATTAAACGTATACATTGGCATCTGAACGAGCCACCTATTTTCTTCAGCCTTGTGTAGGAACAACAAATTTGTGTTTGTTCCTAGTATTTATGTTGTGGATATCACTGTATTTTTTAAACAGATTAATATTTTTATGTGCATACAAAGATTATCATAAATGTACTGAGAAGGGCACAGTCATTATATTGATCTCTTTAAATTTGTCTCTGAGGGAGTGTCTGGGACTTAATTTATACGTGTAACGTTAAATGCGCAAAACCTGAAAATAGTTTGATCAGAATAACGAGCAGAATTAATTGAACCACTTTTTAATATAGGTCACATTTTTCAAAAAATCTTCATTAAAAACGTTGCCGAGTCTATTTATTAATAGGTCAAGCAAGCCAATATCAGCGCGGCGCAGCGGCCTGGTGACGACTCCTCCCTCGATAAAGCGTCGTCGCAGACGCAAGAAACGATCAGAATGGCCAGTAAAACTAAAACAGCACATAAAACCTTTACAATTTTTTGAATGACTTATTTTCTCCCTGAAATAGGGCAATTGAATTAAAAATCAGTTGGGGTGTCTGAGGTTTTGCGCATTTAACGTTACACGTTGTATATGGAACGAATTGCCCTTTTTTGTAAAATAAAAATTGTCTGAATATCGGCGGCATTTCCCCACAACAGAATACCGTATGACATCACACTATTAAAAAAACTAAAGTAAACTAAACGAGCTGTCTCTAAATCAGTTAAATCACGAATTTTCCGAACGGCGTATTCTGCA